>CAEFZX010011972.1:0-20874 GCA_903066825.1 Alfaro cultratus | reverse complement strand
TGTATAATCTGTATAATCTGTATAATCTGTGCTCATAGCTCCCATATTTATATTTACACACAATATTTCATAGCTCCTTGCTACAACTCTCTGTTTATACATAACCCCTTATAGTCTATACATATATAGTTTTGTACACCTGTAAATTAATATTTATATCCTGTATAGCACTTCTGGATAGATGCAAACTACATTTCGTTGCTTTGTACTTGTGACAGTGCAATGACAATAAAGTTGAATTCTATTCTATTCTATTTTGTAACTTTTAACATTTTTTACCGCAAAAACCTGGTGATAACACCGGGATTATCAGATTTTCTGTATGTAAAAAAAAAAAACCTTCTTTTTTTTTTTTTTATAAAAGTTAAATACTGCACCTTTAAGACCTGCTGTGTGAACATAGCCTAAGACTCTTCTGTCTCGACTCCAGAGGTTTGCTTTGGTGACCTTCAGTCTGACCTTCGTGTTTGTCTTAGTAAAGGTTTCTCCCCTCAGGAATGTTCAGCTTGTTCAGTTTCTTTCTGATTGATTAGACATGAATGCTCATATCAGCAGTAGCAGGACACAGTGTCTTAAATTTGTATTTATTTATTTATCCACTGTTCTTTAAGGGTTTAAAAGAAGAATCTGAGAATTAGCAGAAGCAATCCTTTTTTTTTTTAGTTATTCTGATGACCTCCTTTTCTTTCCAGGCAGCCAACCCGGGCTGCGTTTTGGAGGACTTTGTACGTTGGTACTCTCCAAGGGATTATGTAGAAGAAGAAGTGGTCGACGAGAAGGGATCCACTGTCATCAGAGGAGAACTTAGTGCAAGAATGAAAATCCCCGGCAACATGTGGGTGGAGGCGTGGGACACGGCCAGGGTGACCCCGGCACGGCGCCAGAAGAGGCTGTTTGATGACACCAAGGAGGCAGAAAAGGTCCCAATCAGCTGGAAACAGAACGCATGATTTATAAGTGATCACACTTGATTGAGCTGCAAAATGTTAGCAAAATATTTAAGCTGCTAAAAACTGGGATGATGGTTCCGTTACCACGTCAAGCTGTTTCAGTCTAGTGAAACATCACCTCAATTCAATCATCAAATAACTCTTTAAGTGCTTTAAGACTTTAAGAAGACCACAAAAATCCAAATTTAAGTTTCATATGTAAAAACAAAATTCATCACAGGAATATGTCTTCTTTTTTTTTTTTTTAGGTGTTGCATTATTTGGCGATGCTGAAGCCCGGAGACCTGGCCCGCCACCTGCTGCCCTGCCTGCTTCATGCTGCTATTATGAAGCTGAAGCAGGAAGGTGAGTCCTGTTTGATGGCTTCATGTCTGTTTTCTAAACATCTACATTTACCAGCCAATTTCTTGAAAGAGTTTCATCATAAACACGCAAAAGAAACATTAAAAAATGTATAAATCAAAGTAGAGACGATGATACTCAGGACATGAGGTCATCAACAACTTCAGCGTGCTTCACAAGTTGAAGTCAGGCCCTTTAATAATCCTTATTCTAACTGTGTTTTCTGTACATTTCTCCAACAGAGTCAGTAGAAAACATTCCATCGGTTGAGAAAAGCATTCAGCAAGCTGCGAGTCAAGCCAACAAACTGCTGCACTCGGCTAACCACGACTACAAGAAGCTAGAGGTCAGCACTTCCTGTTCTGGACTTCTTTAAAACAGCAAATACAAAGGAAAGCAATTTTTATCATCATTTTTATCCAGATACAGATAAAAAAATTAGAATATTGCAAAAACAAGTTGGACATTTTTGAAACTCCTGTACAATATTGATTTGTAACACAGAGTGAAATATTTCAAGCCTTTTTTATTGTGATGTTGATATTTATGGTATACAGATAATGAAAATCCCAGATTCAGAGTCTCAGAAAAGGTAAATATTAAATAAAATTAATAAAGGATCTTTTCATCAGATTGTTGATGGTTTATATGTGTGAGAGCTGCAGAGTCTGAACTTCAGGTTGTTTAACTACCTCACTGCGTCGCTACAAGCACACATCCTGCTTATCAAAATAAAAGCCATTCTTCATCCATTCATTCAGAAATTTAACATTTTCTTTTAGTTTATTGACTAGAATTGCTTTAGTGGATTATGTTGGATTCTGGAACACATTTGTGTTGAGCCCTGATAATGACTGTAGATGTAGAATATGGTAATAATCTTAAACATAATGTGGTTTAGAATAAAAGTGTCTTGATAGTGTGTAATTTAAAGAAATAAATCCACAGCGATTAATAACTACATGTTCATCTCAGTGATTCTGCAGCAAAACATCAACAGACTGGTCCGATCAACTGAGACACAAGGTGTTGCAGTGGCCCAGTCAAAGTCCAGACCTCAGAACTGCTCTAACTTGTTAATGAACTAGAGAATAATGTGTGTCCTGTTGACTTCTCTATGCTTCTGTTATGACAGCACTTTTCTCTCCACACAGGATTTTATTAACCAGTTGGTCACCATGGAGACGGTCATCGCCGAAGCTCGCTCTCTCAAGGCCAAGTTTGCTGTTAACGAGGAAGAGGACAACGGCCAAGCTGCAGACGAACTGGAGAAGTAAGTTCAGCTCAGAGTTTGAAGCTGAGCTCATTCCAAACCGTCGTCATGGATCCGGACAGGAAGCTCCTGCTGGGCGTTTAGTGTGTGTGTGTGTGTTGAAGGTTTGTGACCTCGCTGCTGGAGGAGCCCGAGGTGGTGGTGCTTGGAGCTGGACAGGCTCGCATCGGCAGAATCATCCACAGACTGTTTATTAACGCTCAGCGGGTAAGAGGCTGCTAACACACACAAGCACACACATACACACGTTTGTGTGTCTATCTTTGTGGGGACTTTTCATTGACTTCCATTCATTTCTATAGCATAAGCCACAGAGAGGCTGTATGCCCAGACCGGATCTGGTTCTGGTCTGAACCGGATCCAGACATCTGGCAGTATCTTGACTGCATTGTTGATTTTATTAAATACAAACTAAATCCAGCATCCAAGTAGGCAGGCCACATTAATATAACAATAACCAGGCCTGTCACTAGAACACATTTTGCCGGACGACAAATTGTCCCAGTAATTTGGCGACAAACAATAATTTTGTTGTTTTGAGGCCATTTCCTTTTATTGTAATTTTCTTTTTGTTTCTTTTGCTGCTGATTAGACATTGACAAGTATAAAATCAGCTGCAGCAAATAGAAGAAAAATGAAAACCAACGAGTAAAACAAAAGTAATGAAGTGGCCCAGATGATACAAACACTGTAAATCAGTAACAATATATATCACAATATTAACAGATGATACGTCTCATAGAATATTCAACATGTAGAATATTAATTGAACTCTGATCCAGAACCCCACACCATTCTGGGAAATGTAGGCAGAGGAAAGGCTTTAGCGGCTCAACCGCTCACAGCCAGCGAGACATCAACTCACTCTCTCACTCCTTGGTTACCTAGCAACAACTTGCAGCAGTTTCAGTTTTCTCCACTATTCCTCAAACTGCTTAAAAATAAATTTAAAAAATAAAATAAAAATAACAGCATTGAGTGGAAACTGAAACAGGAAATTTCATCCACCAGATTGACAGAATTTCAGATATTTAAAACAAAAAACTATAATCAATAATAATCGATACTAACTGATCTGAATCACTTCTATCGTGATAGTTTTCTACCAGTACAGCCTGGGTCCTCCATTGGTTCCCAGTTGCAGACCGTTTCCTCTGTTTTGTTCCTCAGGCGGCTCTTTTGGCTCCAGTGGACGACGATCTGGAACCGGCTGCTGAAAGCAGGAAAATCCCAGACTTCCCTCCTCCTGCGGGCCGGGAGATCCTGCTGAGAACGTGTGTTCCCCGACCCGCTCCGTACTCCAAGGCTTTGCCTCAGCGGCTCTTCTGCGTGCTGATGAAGGATGAGTTCAGGCTGGCGGGGGCCTTCTCTGCAGACACTTCATTCTTTTAGCCGCTGCCTGGTGGAACGACCTTCACAAAGTTTGCTTGCAGTTTGATCCGCTGTGGATCCGGTTACAGGTTTTCTTATCATAATCATATCCTGACATTATTGCACATTCTGTTCTCATTCCATATTCACATATATTTCTGCCAAAACATTACAGTAATGCCATCAGAGTCACCGTGGGGCAAATGAGTATCTTTATCCAATGCAATCCAAACTTGAACTTTGATTTTTAGATTTTTTGGATGATTGTCCGTTTCTCCACGCTAAAATGAAACCAACATAAAATGTAGAGAGCAAACCTGACAATAAAGAAATACTTCTCTCCATCACTGTATGTGTTTTATCTATGTGCAGTAATGATCTATGCCATTTCAACATGTCATTATTTTACTTCTTCTGTCTGTACTGTACATTTGTAAAACAGAAATGAAATGAAACGTCCAAAACGAATTGTTGTGAATCATTATGCCAGACAGTCTGATCAGAGGCACAAATGCCATTTTGCAAATCTCTTCATATTGATTTTCAGATGATTAGGACGTGAACAAATGCACATTCATGCATTCTGATTTTTAATAGCCTCAGCATGTTGCTTAATAGCAAAGACTGGTTTCCCACAGTTCCACCTGCTGGACTATCTGGACTCCACCAGGATCTACTAGGAATTTTCCAACTTCTTAACTGAAGAAATTAGAGAGTTGGTCTGTTCATCTATCGGTCCAGAACTAGACTGATCGAGTCTGACCTACAGAACAGGGACTTGTTCGTTTCAATAGGTAACTATTCATTAGACCCAGAGTGAGACCTCTGAGGTGTTTTAGTTAATCAGCTGATTGGGACTAAAACCAGATGTTTCCATTAATGACATTTTAAACACTATTCTGATTTTCTGACACTGAATTTTGGGTTTTCCTTCTCTGGAAGCCGTAATCATCAAAATGACAAGAACCAAACGCTTGGACTATTCCACTATGTAATGGTTATAGATAATATATGAGTTTCACATTCTGAGATGACTGGCAAGAAACATTGAATTCATTCAATAATTTAATTTAAAAAATACTTGATTAATCCCAAAGGGAAGTTAAGTGTTGCAGCTCATTAATTCAGATTCTTCAAAAAGTTGTTGGTAGATTGTGATGAATGTTGAAGGAAAGCTTCTTCAGTGAATCTGAAGAAGCCTCTGACTAAAGACACTCTGTGTTCCCAAGACCGTCTCATGAAGTCCAGCCTGTTGTCCAGATGAGCATTGAGGTATCTATATTCCTCAACCTCCACTTCTTCTCCCATGATGGAAATAGTTTAATCTGATCATGTTCCTCTTGAAATCTACAATCGTCTCCTTTTTTTTTATTTCAACATGAGATGATTGTTTCCACACCATGACACAAAGCCCTCCACCAGCTCTCTGTACTCTGCCTCTTGTCCGTCTCTGATGGACCCTGTGGCTCTCCTGTGCAATGCAATAAAGAAAAATATATTGCATATGCAATATGTCAAGTTTTTGAGATGTGGCTGCTGCTCTGGCACAAATGATAAATAAGTTACACTGATCATTTGTACAGTACCAGCTATTATAGTGTTTACTGCTTCTCCGTTAGTCAGCCTGAGCAGCTGATTATGTGAATGAACTCATGTTCTGTATTTATTGTATCATATCTGCATGGAGTTTTCATTTGCTGAACTCATTCAGGACAAGATTTCCACACACAGACATCATGCTCACGCAGAGGCTTTTATTGTTCTTTTCTTTTAAACATTGGAAATATTTCTAAGACAAAGAAGCTTCATTACTTCACTCACTTCAGTCACCTGACCCTTCATTGACCTCTAAGGTCTCAGAGGTCAGGGAACAGAACTAAACAGTAAACAGTTTATCATCCACGCCACGGAATTATTCACAGTGTTTCATAACTGACTCACTGTTTCCACCAAGTGAGACCGCTTGAGTTAAAGTTTGCATGAGTGTAGAGAAGGAGACTTTCAGCTACAGTGCAGGAGGTTCTAACTGCTTTAAGTCAGTAAACAGATCAGATTACAGTAATTGAAGCCAACTCACATGTCGCTCCACTAGAACTAATGAAAACTAAGGATGTTTAAGGTTTGCAGAACCGTAGAGCTGCTTGGTTAACACAGACACTCATCCAGCTTGGTAGGATTCACTGCAGTCCCATGAGGCTCCAAGCAGAACTCCGTTTGTTCTTCAAATAAAAAAAAACAACACGTTTCTACTTCATCGGAATCAACGTAATGTTAATAAAAAGGGAAAAAAATACATATCTTTTGTATAAACTCAGAGATATAGGTTCTAAACTACGTCTGAATATCAGCTTGGGAACCATTCTACTCATCAAAATTAGTTTGGTCATTTCTCTCAAAGTTATAATAATCAAATGTTCATCATTACAGTAGTAAGTCCACAGAAGCGTATCTTCAGGAAAAATAAGCCACCATGTTTTTGTGTGTGGGGAGGCTGCAGATGAAGCCGTCCCCACGAAGCCACAAAAGGAAAAGTTTCTCAGTGTCTCCAGGGGAACAAATGTGCATTAAGTGACGATGAATAGCAACACAGCAACATGTAACTGAGCAAAATGCAGTGGTAAAATGTCAGCAGTGAAAAACCGTCTCCTGCTTTTCTCACTATTAAGAGTTGCTACACCTTCAGTTTGGGAAACGTTTCATCAAACAGTTAAACCTACAGATCTGGAATTTAAAATGATAGAAGTGGGAACCCAGTGGAGGTGGTGTTAAGGTGCAGCCTGTGGTTTAAAAGAGGGGAGGAGGTGAGTAGGGGGGGCTCAGCCCTCTTTTGGGGTGACTCGTGGTCCAGCCAGCGAGTTCTGAATGATGCTGTGGATGGAATCCACTCCCTCTGCTTCCAGGAGAGAGCGATGGTCGCCTTCGATGACGTAAACCGACACCTTCCCATCGCACACCTGAGAAAGAGACGCGAGATTCAGATCCTGTCAGCGTTTCAGCAGCGAGAGAATCGAAGCTTCATTTGAATGATTCAGGTTACTCTGCCAAAACGCAAATCTCTAGTTTCTGGAGCAAACACCTAAGTCCAGCGGTTCCTGAAGCCGGGCCTCCAGTCTCCTCCCCTGCATGTTTTGGATGCGTCTCTGTTCCAGCAAACCTGGTTCCTCTGCAGCCACCAAGATGCTGCAGGAGCCTGAGAATCAGCCATTCACTGGGAGCCACATGCAGGGCCTGGTACGGAGGACCGGCTTTATGATCCACTGCAACTTTTCAGCAATATAAAGGAGCTTATTTCAAGTAAATAATTCTTCAGTTTTGATTTTTTAAAATAATTAATTGTTCCATTTGCAGACTCTTTTTCACTCCTAACAAGGGGAAAAACATTTAGTTTTCTATATTTTCTAGCTTGTTTTCAGAAGGGTACTTTTTGAGGGCTGGATCTGGTTTCAGGTTGCTTTAGGTTCATAGGTCAACTGTTGAGTGAAAGTGGAGGGTAAAGACAACAGTCAGGAAATGTGTCCACATGTTTATACAGGGTTTTTCTACCATGTCTGGAGAATATGAATGCTTAAGATACATTTTAATACTAGAAAATGTGAGAAAGACACTTCCACATTTATTCTACCACAAAGTGGCTACAATCTTACAAACATTCATGATATGCACATGATGAGAACATCAGAAAAGTCTGCTAAGGGATTTTAAAATCAAGTCATCCATGCAGTGTCATTAGTTATGGGTAACCTCTTACAAAAAAATAAGATTAGACATCAATATGTGAACATTTCACAGTAATAATAATGGCCATGAATGTATCAATTACCTCATTTAGCTTATAGTCCTCTCCCAGATTTTGTTCATATTCACTGCTGGTTTTGGCACGCAGTAACACAACGTTGCCATGGTATTTCGTCGCAGGTACGTATCCGTCAGCGGCTTTTAGCTTGTGGTAGAAGGTGGAAGCCGCAAAATCAAGTAGGTCACGGCTGATGTTCTTGTTGCTGGAGGTGATCAGGTCCACCGCCACCCTGACGCGAGCCGGCAGGTCCGACAGCGGGAGCAGGCGCTCCAGCAGCTGTGGAACCAGAGAGCAGAGGACAAAACGGCTCGGACTGATTCGTTGGGTCTGAACTGTCCCTAAATGTTCCAGCAAAATTTAGTTACTTTCATGCACTATGCAAGCAAAAATAAATATTAATTTCACAGTAGGCCAAAAAACAAATGTACGGTAGTATGTTGAAAATCGCAACATCAGAAGTTTTATACGAGTGTGCCTCTTGCCACTGCCCAGGTAGAGACAATACTATCAGAATATTTCAATATCAATACATTTTCTCTCTCTCAGTGTGTTTTTCAGGCTACATTATCCAGGCACCAAAATTATGCTTGACAATTTTTTGGCAATTATAATTAGTCCTAAATTTAAAAAAAAAAAAAGGCCAGAGTCTAATGCAGGAAGTTTGTAGAGCTGCAGCACAATACAGGAGAACGCTGTAAATTTAGATAAATCAGGACGCATTAGTAAAAAAAAAAAGCGCCTTTGATCAACTTCAGTTTGTCCAAAATGCTGCAGTAAGACAGGAACAAACAGAAGAGCTGAAATGACTCCTGATTAATGTCTTTATGCTGCAAACATGTTCGGTTTAGTCAGCTAAACTTAAATAGCTACAAAGCTATCTCCTAGCTATCTAGCCATTTAGCTAGTCAGCTAGATAGACAGCTGGCTACATAGATAGCTTATATTGATATCTTACTATATTAATAAAGCCACAAGTATGCAACCATACTGTAGTTCTAAAGACTTTAAATTATACATTTTATTCGTTTCTAGAAATTACCATGAATTTATCTTTTTTGTGCGTCTTTATAATCATGTTTTGATTTTTATGTGACTTTGATTTTTATCTGCTGAAGTTGAAATGCAGTCTGATTGTTGCTCCCTCACATGTGCATTTTGAATTGCACTGTGTGTGTATTCTGAGCAACTCCTCAAACAAACAATCTCTTTGCAAAAACACACGTAACAATTTAAATTCTGCTTATTCACTACAAACACTGCTGACAAGATGTTAGAGTTTACATGCACTACAGATTTCCTCTGATTGTTTCCTTTTTCCTTAATTTCACTGTTCTCACAAATGATGAGAAAATGATTAAGAGGCGATGAATCAATAGTTAGTGAGCGTCTGTCTGTCTGTCTGTCTGTCTGTCTGTCTGTCTGTCTGTCTGTCTGTCTGTCTGTCTGTCTGTCTGTCTGTCTGTCAGAACATGCTCCAGTACCTTGTTGTACTCCATGCCTGTGAACTGCTGGATGAAGGCGCACATGGCCTCCGTTTCAGCCTCACACTCTTTGCCTGGAGTCAGCTTGGCTCTGTAGCTCTGAAACACATTATGACATGATTCACCGAGAAACCCAGATCAAAAGCCGCTGAGCCTCTTCTACTGTCACAGCCTGGCATTATATTAGACTAAACATTTTCCTTTTTTAGCTCAGGTAGAATTAATTCAATTCAATTCAAAAATACTTTATTGAGCCCAGAGGAATATTAAATGTTGCTGTAGCTCATATTAATTCAAAACTCTTCAAAGAGTTATTGTAGATGGAGATGGTTGTGAGCAGGAAAGATCTCCCGAAGCAGTCTGTGTTACAGCGACTTTGAAAAAGCCTCTGACTAAAGACAATTACTACTAACGTTATATCTGTTAATGAATAATGAAAGGGGGGATTTAACACAGACGTTGTGAAAACTTACAAAGTGATGACATCATCCTCTGGGCTTTAATCAACAGCTTAAATGCTAAAAAAAGTTCTGCCATTATTTTGATTTTTAACAAATAGAAATAATTATGTTAGGGGGGAAACTTATAGTAAAATAATCTTCATCTTATTCTCTGTCAAGTATTTTGTAAAATTCTCTTCTGTAGAAATCCAAGTGCATACTGGGGTCATTGTGTGTGTGTGTGTGTGTGTGTGTGTGTACTGGTTCTTTCCTCTGACCTGTGTGTAAGCTGCCACATAGGAGTGTGAGCCATCGAACAGGAACAGATGCTCCACATTGTGGTTGAGGGTCTGCAGCTGGGAGCACATTTCAAAGGCCACACAGGCACCAAAGGAGTATCCCCCGATCCGGTACGGCCCGTCTGGCTGCAGCTGCCTGATGCAGTTCACATAGTACGCTGCCAGAGCCTGGATGCTGTCCAGAGGAGCAGCTGGGAGGAGAACAGCAACAGACTGGGATCAGTGGGTTTAGTCAAACACAGACAAAATAATAAGGAAAAATGTTGCAGAAGAAATTGGACCCTTAATTAAAATGATCCAGCAGCTCCTTAACATGGCTGTGCATTAATAAACAAACTCCCAGAATAGCAAAGAAAGAGAGCTCACAATGTGAGAGGATTATGCTTTCATATTATTTCACTTTACAGCCAATCAGTTCAGGCGTAGTTCCATATTCACACAGTAAACGAGGCATGATGTTGATGTACCTTTGGTGCACTGTAAGCCGAAGCAGGGCATGCTGAGCTTGGAGGCCAGAGTCCTGAACGCAGAGATGGAGCCTTCGATGGGATGGACCAGGAACAGGGGCCTCTCCTGGCTCTGAGCCTTGTTGAGTGGGATCACAGTGGGGCTGCTGGGGTCCACCAGCACCTGGGTCACATCAGACCCCAAAATGGAGCGAGCTGGATCCTTGGTGGCTTTGGTCTGGTTGCCTTCTACAGATATTATTAGGAGGGAGAGAAAAGGAATGAGTGTCTGTGTCACAGACAGATGAGCCTGAAGCTGTACTTGCTCTGCTGTCAATTCTCTGTATGTAGTGCCTTGCAAAAGTGCTCAAATATTATGAATTTCTTTTTATTACAATCACAAACTTCAATGATGTCTTATTTGGATATTAAATGATGGATCTACACTATGTAGCACAGAATTGTGAAGTGAAAAGAAAGTGTTATATCTGTTTGTTTTGTGTTGATGCTCCTGTTAGGTTCCCCCTGAACACACTGAAGTCTGTGACTGTACCTTCAGAAAATAGGAAAAAAATTAAAGGGTTATAACTTGAGGTGCACCAATTAATCGTCCGGTTGATGAATCGGCTCCAGTTTCTTCATTTTGGGAAATCAGCAATCGGTCAATACTTACATGACGTCTTATTTGCTGATCTTATTTGCATCAGCAAAGCTCTGAAAATCAGCCACTGCAGTGAATGACTGACCAATCCACCAGATTGGTAGATTGGTCAGTCAAGAGACTTTGTCTGTAAGTTGTCAACTTAGAGACTTTGTCACTATGTTTAGCAAGTTTTTAGACAAAAAAAATCAGTATCAGGCAAAATCTGAATTAGCAGGTCAGGCTTTTAAACGACTGGTGAATGGCCAGAAAACTGCAATCAGTGCATCCCTAGTTATTAAACTTTTACAAGGCACTGCTTGGACACATTTTTTATAATATTTTGAGAATGCTGCAATTACTTTTTAAAAAAAAGTATGATCATTGTAGAATCATCTTACACATGAGATTCGGTTTCATTTAACGGTTCAAGTAATGGTTTAAATGAAGCCCTCTCAAGGCAAAACTTAAGATTTTTTACTTTTTTTATTTTATGATTTTTAATTTCTTGTATAGCTTGTTGGATGGTGCTAAACAGTAAAACTTGTCTTTCCTTCCATAGTAACTTCCTCCACCACTTAACCTGCTTAAATTACTTAAGCAGGTTAAATCTTCATACCGTTTGTTCCTTCTGCCTTGCTCCTGCCCAGCTCCCGCAGCTTGTTAATGGTGAGTTGGCGGATCTCCCTCATGGCCATCACGATGTCGTAGTCTCGCTCCAGAGTCTGGCGAACCTCAACACCCATCAAGGAGTCCAGGCCCAAGTCAGCTAACGAGGCGTCAGGGTTCAGACAGTTCACATCCTGTACGCCTGTGAACGAAAGCCACAAAAACACAGTGGGCTTTATCCCTCATTACTTCAGGACAACTAAAACAAAATGAGACTTTTTTTTTAAAACAAATTGTGGGAATCAAAAGCCATTCTTTTTTTTTTTTTACTTTTTTTTCTCCGAAGAGTTTTTGCGGCGCTAGTGGCCCGTATTTTTTGTGACAGTAGGTTGACAGGAAGGGGGGAAGGAAAGGGGAAAGACATGCGGCAAAGGTCGCCAGGACCGGGAGTCGAACCCGCAACGTCCGCGTCGAGGACTAAGGCCTCCAAACGTGGGGCGTGCTAAACCGCTGCACCACCACAGCACCCCCCTCAAAAGCCATTCTTAATATTTCCAAAAATTATTCACCAAATAGTCTTTTGATTCTTACCAAGAATGTGAGCGACAGCATCCACCAGGTGTTTCTGACCCCCTGCCTCACTCTTCACTGTTATTCTCTCCGCCAACACAAAGCTAGACATGACCGGCTGCTGTTGGTGCAGGAAGAAGTCCAGCACCTCCAGACAGGAAGTGATGCGTTGCGGTAGGGTTCCCCCGATCACAACATCGTTTCCACCCATCGTCTCCAGCACCACACCCACATCTCCAATGGCACCCCATTGAACTGCTAATCCAGCCAATCCGTCAAAGCGCCGCTTTTCACAAACACGTTCCATCACCGAGTTGGCGTAACCGTAGTTACTTTGGCCGGCGTTTCCACGCCCACAGCTGACAGAGGAGAAAGCCACGAAGTAGCTGAGGTCTGGACACAACTTTCTTGTCACTCTAGGGAGACATTGAAAATAAATCAGACATTACTGAATCAGCAAAGAGGAACAGAGAAGACAAAAAAACACAACCTTCTTTAAATACAAAGCGATGCGGTGAAGCGTCTTACTTGTCCAGATTCATGGTGCCGTCGCATTTTGGTTTGCTGACATCAAGGAATAGCTCAGGCGTCAGATTCTCCAGCATGCCATCTTTCAATACCTGAGGATCACACAGCAAGAGTTTCACTGAAAAGCAGAAATACTAAGGGAGAACTAAAAAATAATAATTTTAAAGAACTACACAAATAGATCCAATATCTACCTTCCCCTCAAAAATAATCAACCTGGAAACATTTTCCTTCTCCTATCAACACCAGGTTCCACAATTGCACTGCTAATGGTGGCAGCATGTTAGAGTAGATTTTTGTGTTAGATCTGATTTGTTTATTTTGTAAACTTTAGTTCATATGTTTTAGTCATATTTGGACAAATATTCCCACTGGTTTTGGAGGCTGTGCAGCTGAAACGATTTTATTCTCTTACTATTGAACAGTCATTATGATCCAGAACTTTGGCAACAAGGTACTTTAATGTTTTTACAACTGGTACCAGCTGATTAACATCTTCACAGCTCAAATAACATCTGAACTAAAAGAGAGATGGAGGAAGTTCAAACTACCTCTTCCATCCATCATACTGAGCAAAGTTTGTCCCCTAATGTAACATCTCTCTTTTTCTAACTTTACAGCCAGACAGATTTAAACAGAACCATCAGAGCTGCCCTCGTTGTATCTGTGAAATCCCCTCTGCAGAGGTGCCGTTTCTTTTGCTCGGTGCTGTTTGTTGAATTAAAAGTTTAAACTTTAAAGAAATAAGACATGGTTAACAAGAATTAAGAATTTCTTCATTTAACAAACATCCTTAACGCTTCTGAAAAGTACAGTAGCTGACCAAATTTTAAAACGAGGTAGCATCATAGTTAGCAGCATCCAAATGACAAATAAGGCTGGTGAAACTATATTAGTTTTCCCATTGATTAATTAAGTCTATTCTAATAGTTTTACAAATGAAATGATAGGTATAGTCAAAACGAAAGAAAAGATAAACTTAGTGAAAATGTCAAATCATTTGGGACTGCTGGTCAGAGAACCAGAGCTGTTCTACCCTTTGCTGTAATGGTGGCCAGAGTTGGACCATCAACCATAAAGTCACACACTGAACATCCACAGCTAATTATCAGGACTGCAGCATGAAGAAATAGGTGAAGCTGACAGCGGGTGTTACCATGGCGAGATGGAAGACTCCACCCACTGGGCCCAGTGAACACGCCTCAGCAATCAGTCTCTCCGTCCCCTTCAGTGTGCTGATGTCGCTCGTGGATACCAGAACGTTCACGCCCTGCTTCTGACACTCGTCGACCCGCTTTGCCTGGTAACCTGACACAAGACCAGCCAGAACAACAAACTAATTACGAATGAATCTTCACTCCTCGTTGCTCTAATCTGATTGGAAGATCAGGTTAGTGGGTTTCATTGTGATGCACATTTCAGGATGAGGATGGAGTCCTGTGACCTCTGACCTTCACAAACAGAGAACTCTGTTTCTGTCTCCTTTTTTCAAGGATATTAGCTTCCTCTATTGTGCCTTACCATTCCTGATGCCCGATCTAGATGTCAGCACCAGTTTGCAGGCTCCTCTCTCAATCAACCACTGAGCAAGCTCCAGGCCAAAGCCTCCCAGCCCACCAGTGATGATGTAAGAGTGGGACGGAAGGCAGGAAGTCCGACAAATAGCAGGAAGAAGCAGCGGGGATGCAGGCTGAACAGCTCCGCCCTTTTCCGCAGGACGAATCTGTGTAAAGACAAGAGACATCCAGATGACACACAATCAGACAAAAGTATCAGTAAATGAACTACAGTTGTCTGAAAGTCAAAGAGCACCAACCTGCAGGACGACTTTGCCGATGTGTTTTCCCTGGGCCATGTATCTGAATGCTTGCTCAACGTTGTCCCTCTGAAAAACTGTAGTCCTTAAAGGCTGAACCACACCTTCCACAATGCCTTCCTTCAACAGCTGGGACACTTCCTCCCACTCCCTGTTGCCTTCTTCGAACAGAGCGTCCAGCAGGATGCCATGAAAGGCCACATTCTTCAGGAACAAAGCCATACCTGGGGACAGCCCAAAACAAGACAGCTGACACTCAACCGGCTCAGAGTCCTGACAATTAGCCAAGCACCAGCAAGCTTCCCTTCACAAGCAGACCCATAGGTCTCGTTTGTAATGAGTTACAATAAGTTGACTGTATTCTTTATAGTACTTGGAGTGTCAGAACTTTCCGTACTGACCCAGTGGATTGTTGTTGGAGAGGTCGTATTTTCCGATCTCCAGGAATCGTCCGTGTCGGGCGACACAGCGGATGCTAGCCTGGAGCTTCTCCTCAGCCAGAGAGTTTAAAACCACATCCACGCCTGAAACACGCAGAAAACATGACTGAGTGGGGATTTCTTATTAGCTCATACAGAGAAACACAAGAAAGATGTTTTTTAACCAAAAGACTGAGGAGAGAAAACCTGTCTGGAAGCGTTTGTTTCTCTTTCTGCCTGCGTTTCTGTGCTTTATTAAAATGTATTTCTTTGTCAATGATAAAGGGATAATCATATGCTTTTTGCAACTGTTTTAATTGGTCTTATTTTGTAACCAGGTTGCTATGTATTGCAGACTTCTGCCCAGGTCCCTCTTGAAAATGAGATCAACAGGGTTTACCTGGTTAAATAAAGGATTTTTTTTTTTAAAAACTAAAAATTGTTACCCTTTTGCTACACACACAGATAGTGTTTTTCTCTTCTATTAAAGAGGAAGTCCAGGGCTCATTGTCTGAAATCCTAAAAGATTGTTACTCCAACTCTAAGCAATGCCTAGATAGGAGAAGAAGGAAGGAAATCCCAGTCAGCCACTTTCAATCATTCACCTCTGGTCACCATGAAACCATCACAATACATGAGAGGCATGTGGACTTCAGGAGGTGCTGTTGTCACTCTCCTATCTCTGATGCTGCCAACAAAGAATGTGTCAACAGGCAGCTGTGGTTTAGCTGTGAAGTTCACCCTCAGGCCAACCTCTGAATAATATTCAGAGGGATTATTCACCTCTGAATAATCCCTCACTGGGTTCCTCTCTCAAACTGCTGATGATTTCTGCTGCAGGTGAGTAAAGGCAAAAGAAAACTAAACTCGCTGCAACGTCAGCGATTAGAAAGTGAGGAAAATAAAAAGTTAACCAGATGGATTAATTTAAATATCACCGACTGACAGCAGAAGTCTGAGACGAGCCCAGTCCCACATCCAATCCTGATTCAGAGTAAACAGGGACCAGATTCCATTTTAAGGTAATAAACAATCTTAAGGTCTCTGATTCAATGTGTGGAATAAAATATTATTTCAGCTTCATGTAATGTGATGAAGTAGGTCTTTTCAAAACCCTTGCCCTTTGTGTGAAAACAGAGATAATAGATCTAAATTTTAAAATTCTTTGTTTTTTTTACAGTGCATTTTGTCACACCCATTTCATAATGACAATTTTCTCCAATGCATGTTAGGAAATTAGCAATTTTCCAAATTCCACAGACAGCATAACATAAACGATGTTGAGCTAGGTGTGCTTAATAACAGGATTTGATAACATGAGGAAGGTGCTGACCGTTGCCCTTTGTGTGGAGCAGAACATGCTGCTCAAAAGACAGATCCCTGGAGTTAGCGAATGATTCTGCTGACAGCTGAGGGAAGCGTTCCTGCAGGTAGGCCCTCTTCTCTGCTGAGCCTAGTCAATCCAAACAGTAAGATATTCATCAGAGCCTTGTGAGGTTACTATAGTAACATAAATAATACTTTTTAATAAAAAAACCCAAATATTTAAAGACAAAGAAATGCAAACAGAAAACTTGACAGAAGGACAGAGCATGGTGTACTAACCGACGGTGGTAAAAACTCTGCAGTTCTTGCTGAGTGCTATGGCGATGGCAGCCTGGCCGACGCCTCCAGAGCCCGAATGGATCAGGACGGTTTCACCGGGGCGGAGCCTGCCCCGCACCACCAGAGAGTAATACGCTGTGGCATACACCACTGGCACCGAGGCCGCTTGCTCCATTGTCCTGCTCAGACACACACACACAAAAACACACAGCTATGAGAAAAATTACATGTCCTGTAAAAATAAACTAACCCTTTCCCCGCACTATGACATTAGGTCAGAGTAAACTGTTCCTGTTTTAGGTCAGCTAGGATATCCAAAAACAATTCTTAGCCCCTTTGGGAGGGACATTGTCTCTTCTAAAGACCTGAATGTCACCAAGCCTTAACTTCACTTCCAGGCTGATATACTGAGACGCTGCATCAGTATTTCTACATGATGCTCTTTCCTTGTGTCATTACTCTGTGAAGTGCACCAGCCCTCCTGCAGTAAAGCACCCAACCCTGTGCTTCACTGCCTCAAGGATGGCAAACTTCCTCCTTTCTCCTAGACATGTACCGACGGTCAATATGGCCAAACAGTCCAGTTTCTTTTGAAGGGTTTTGTGGCACTAGCCACCTTTATTCATTAACAGCTAGACAGGAAGAAGGGCAGAGAGAGAAGAGGAGGAGTCAATGGCCTGTGGCACGCAACTCCACCAGGTGTTTGCTAATTGCTGCTACTGCTAGTCTGAAGGAGCAGAGAGGGGAAGGTGCAATAAGAGGTGCCCTTTGAGGCAGAAGCTCACAGGAGGAGGAGCTTTGTGGAAAAGGCTTTATGGGACCAAGTTTTTATACACCCCTGACTGGTTGACATGGGAGATTGATCAATTCCTCAAACATGCATGAAAGAATATCTTTCTGAGTACCCACTCTAGGTGCACACTGAGTGTGAGCAACAGTCTGGATATGTTTTTAAGAAGGGAATAACATTCTAACATGATGTAAGACTCAAAAACGTGGATTCTACATAATAAGACCCTTTATGTGAACAGGTGTAAATAAGCCCCTCAGTCAGGTCTTTAGAGAACATTGTGGAGGTCAAACAGAGCAGCTGAAAATGTTGGCAGTTTAACATTTAGCAGCAGGAGTGACACTAACCAGCTGAGGGGAACTTCCCACAGGAATCGTTTATCAGCCTCCACAGCCGTTGCCAAGCCTTTAGCGGGCAACAGCCCCATGACACGCTGACCGCTGGGATCACGACCAGAAAACTCCATCCCCAATAGGCACTGCTGCAGAGCCATGTCCCCTAAACAGACAACAACAAGGAGGAAAAATGACTTCTCTGAAGGAAAAGCACACAGACAGGATGGAGTGGGTTATAGTAATACTTTCTGGACATGTTCAACGGGAACTATAGAGGATCTGCACCAATGTGATGCAGTTATAAAAACTAATAACTGGTCCTTACACCATGCAGGAATACCTGCCATTAGGTCATATCTGGTCTTTTTACATCTCTGTGGAAAAATCTTGACCCATTCTTCTTTGGAGAATTGTTGAAATTCAGTCACAGGATCTTCCTGAATCAATGGCCTAATTAAAGTCACGTCACAAGGTCTCAACTGTTCTTTTCTTCAGTAAATGTGAGATGGGTCCTTATGTTCTTTTGGGTTTGGAACTTTCACACATCTTAATTTGAAAATATTTTCCAGATGAGCTCATGCTACAGAATTTCAACATTATCAAGATGCTAAACCTCCATAATAATAATCTTATGTCAGCGTCATCCTCCATAACTCCGAACTAATGAAGGGCAGTGATTTTGACCTGGATGTTGATAGCTACCTGGGATAGCGTCTGGTGGCAGTTTGCCGGTAGCCAGCATGATGTCTCGGAAATTAAGCGAGCTGTAGTAGACGTGACACGTCTGCAGGGAGGGGCTGCTGGGGTCAGAGCGGTGGGGGGGGGAGGCGATCCAGCGCAGGGAGGACAGGTCACCTCGAGTTAACACGTTGATGAATGCAGACTCTGTCAGCTCCTCCTTGAGGTCTGGAAAACAGACAAACAATAGCTGAAGGGACAAAAAAAAATGTTTCTTTAAATTTGGTGTATTGTGAAAAAGGTCATATTTTCCAAGCTACTGTTACACATACACTGGTGATTGGCCAGAACCTAATATTGTGGATACAAAGAGCAACAGTGGAAGTAATTACTGCCGTTATTTATATGAAACGCGTTTTAATAATCTGATACCGTGGGAGATGAGCTGGTGTCTGAAAGTGCCCCACTGTCCATCTCTAAACACATTCATGACCAGGTCTGCCTCCAGCGCCAAGTCCAGGGACTTCTGGCCCGGCTGGAGGCTCGGTGGTGCTGAGGAGCCGTTCAGGTTGGACACAAACATGCAGCTGGGCACAAAGAAGGAGAAACAAACACATTTAGCACCAGACAGATAAAAAAAAAAAACAAGCTTAGGTATCATCTGCCTCACCGTATCCGCTCTCCCCCAGGCTCCTGCCGCAGACAGTTTACCATCCCAACAATCCCACTGTGAGCCTGAGAGGCAGTCAGCCACACAGCGTGGTCCAAGGAATCTGCCAGGATCTCCTGGTACACAGAACCACATCAGAACCAGATCAGAACTGGATTAAAACCGGGTCAGAACCAGATCAGAAATCTGACCACAGTCCTGGTCAGATTTCTGAGGTTGCATTTCAGTGTATCTCTGGTCAATAATACTTTGGCTGTAATTCTACTACAAACAGAACCACAAACCTTACAATGGATAAAAGAAGAAAAAAATAGATCTGGCTTTTGTTTTTAACAGAATCCAGAAAACGTTCTTTTACATCATAAAAATTAAGTGAAATCCTGAAACATGACAGGAGAGCTAACAAATGAAAACATCTGCAGATCTGAGGGCACATCAGTGACCTGAGTGAATAAAACCGTCTGGAACCCACCTTGAGTTTTTCCACCCACAGAAAGTTGGTGCTGTCCACAGGCAGGTAGATGGCCTGCTTGCTGGCAGACTTGCGGCGGCAAAGGAAAATGATGGAGCCATAGAAAGACTTCCTGACAGCTACCAGGGCCAGGTTGGCCTCAGAGAACACGCTTTCCCACTCAGCCTGGATGGAGAAATACAAAAAAAAACAGCAAGTTGTCATCAGAGGGAAGAAACTTCTTGAAAAAGCTCTTTTAGATTACTAATTGATTTTTTATAAATCATTATTATTATGACGCTAACATCATTACTATCATAAAATGTTTTCTGTGAACCTGTGAGAGCAGGCCACATTGCTCGTTGCCCTGGGTGATGCTGGTGAGGAAAGCCACCGTCTCTCCCAGAGTCTGGTCCTTCAGCAGAGTGTGGATCAGAACAAAGCCCTGCTCTCTGGTCCCAGAGGCCAGGTTAGCCACCAGCTGTCCAGGGTCCGTCCTCAGGGGACCCCATGCATGGTTACACACCACCAGGTCCGCCCCGGCAGCCATCCTCCCTGGAGCCGGCTCTGTAAGGGGGTTCCACTGCGCTGAAGCCACGGCCAGCTCCTCCAGCGAGGCTTCATGGGCGGACAGCAGATCCAGGCGTGTTGCTGTGGCAGTGTAGTCCACATGTAGCATCGGCTGAATGTTGAGGAGGGGAACCACATGGGAGAAAAGCTGTCCATCGTTTGCAAAAGCCTGGGGGGGTAAGAGAGAGGAACACATTATGGGATGCATGGATCATGATGAAAACTGCTCATCTCCAGAAAAATCTCAGATATTACCTCCAGGACTTTGATCCTCCCAGGCGTACAGTTCTCCATGCTAATGTCCAGGCAGTGGCGGAGGACAGGATCCCCCAGCAGGCCATGCAGCAAGCTGTCCTGCAGCAGGCAGGCCTTCTCCTGGACGAGGACCTGCTCCAGCTCCGACTGGAGATTTCCGTTCAGCTCCAGGCCACACAGCAGACTCAGCAGGCGCAGCAGGCAGGGCGCCGACGCCTCCTGGCCAGGTGGAGAACCCACCAGGTCGCCGGGTAACCCAGGAACGGCCAGCTTCACACCATGAGGAGCCAACTTCAGCTGTAGTGTGTGAATCAAACCTGCAGAAAAGATGTAGAATTAAATCACACCACGATTTCTCCAGTTCCAGTCTTTAAAGAGGCAGTATTATGTGGGTCCAGGCACACAGTGTCATTTCGTAACACAATCAAATAACTATGTTACCTTCTGTAGCTATGAAAATAAGATAAGATAAGATAAAATTTTATTGTCATTGTCACATGAACAACAAAATTTGAGAAATGCCATCAGTCGGTGCAAAAT
>CAEFZX010011971.1:0-26864 GCA_903066825.1 Alfaro cultratus | reverse complement strand
AGATCTTATTTCTCAAACATTCTTGTATTTATCACACCAACGCTCCAGTTATTTGTTTTTTGATAACATAACATGATATAAAGATAAAAAAAAATATATATATATATATATATATATATATATATATATATATATACTGTACATATGTGTGTGTGTGTGTGTGTGTGTGTAATTACTTTTATGAGTTTTTTTGCTTAATTCTATGTAAACTAACACAGATAACAAAATAAAAAATTTAAGTCTTATCAAAGAATTTTCTGACTGGATATTTATCTCTTTGACCTTTCTGCCAATCAGCCAACACTTTTCATTTGTTGCCTTGCAAAAAGATGGGCCTAGCTTCCATGAGTATTTTTATTTTGTTTTGTTTTGTGGCATTTGAAGATTTTGTCTGTATTGCACGGATTCTCCCCAGATTCTTCCCACAGTCCAAAACTAGACACATTAGGTTAATTGGTGACTATAAATAACCCAAAAAATGTCAGTGTGTTGGAGGACAGACAAGAGACAAATTTAGCAAAATCTGTCTCTTTGGCGTCCTTAATGCATTTTGCATAAGGGCGCTCTTTGTATCTCGCTCCACCACTGCAACTGTGTAAGGGATAAGCCAGAATATTCATTTTACTTGTTTGTATAACTTATGGTTATTATTTTGTCCCAAACCTTAATGTCCTTACTATGAGACGTTAAATATGTTTACATGTTATTTCAGTGAAAAACCAAGTCACTAGAGTCAATTGAATAATTAGGGTTTGATTTAATAAATATGTAAAAAAAAAAAAATCTGCAGTGTTTAGAAAATATTGAGTAATAAAAGACACACAAGCCACCTCTGACACACCCTGACATGATTCTGTTGCGCATTTTCCTGAGAGTGTGAATTCAGTTTGGCTACATTTACAAAGAAGCAAATGTGACCCAAATCCACCATCTTTGCCCATATGCGACCTATATCTGGCTGTTAGAACAGTTAGAACAGCACAATTTTGATCTTTTCACCAATCAAAAAAATCCAATCTGTGCCTCTTCCATGTGTGGTTTTAATTTGAATACATATCTAATTGTTTTCGAAGTTTCTGCCATCTGAATGGCCATGTCGCAATCTATTCGGTTTATACACCATTGATATGAGACATGTGTCATAATTCTGTGCCAGAAGAAGCCAGATGCATTAAAATGAGGACATAAACAATAGTAAAAATTATGTTTATGATTTTTTTGCATCCCATAACAATCAGACCACCCCAGGCTCTAACCACACATCCAAACAGACTTCCTTACAGAAATTACAGTCGATGCTTTCTTTTTATTACCTTTCTTTGTGTTGTTATAATCCCCTGACAATACTGATGGCTTCCATTGCTGAATAAACTTTAAAGTTGATCTATAAACGGCTGCATCCATTAATACTTTACTAAACATGTTGGTGTGTGACATCAACATTCTTCTGCTGCTCATGTTGGGTCACTTTGGGGACATAAACCTTTCACACAGAAGTCTCATGGTGGTCTGGTTTAATTAGCAGTGTGAACGACCACATAAAAAACACAAACAACAACAAAAAAACCCCAACAGATTTTAGCAAAAAAGAAAAAAATTGTAATTGAGCATCGATACTGTGTGAATGTAGCCTATTGGAGAGGATCTATGCTGGAGAGCTCTGCTGGCCTGCACACCTGGGGTTAATCACCTCATAAGGACTCTGGTGAATGGAGGAGCTGCAGGACCTTCACTCCTTGCTGGAGGATTAACTTTCATGGTTAGACTCTAGCTCTTCAGAAACTGCTTGTGACCTCATTCATTTTTTTCTGTGAGTTTCTCTAGTGGATCTTTTTGTGAGAGTATATGATTCTTGAGTCATGCAGTCTTTATACTCCAGAGGTTTAATTATGTTCCCCTGCCGTGTCAAGAGTCTCCTGTTGAACAATCTGCAGCAGCTTTGATGCCCTCAGTTCCTCGCCTGACTGTCCAGCAACAAGCGCTCTACCATCAGACGACCACAGCGCCTTCCGAACTCCCCTCTGGAATGCATGCTTTCTCACACCAGAACCTGACTTGCCCCTCCCAATGCTTGCTTACTGCCTCTCTGTTCATGATTCCTAAAATAACTTCCCTCTTTTCCCTCTGGACGACCCCAACTTGTCCAGAGTGACCTCAACTGTTGCCCATTACATTTTGTTTGTGACTAAAACGTTCCACAAATATCTCTAGGGTGACTCTGCATGTGGGCCAGAAAACTACCAGCCACCATCACAAACATAACCTGTTATCTTGAGCTTCACCTCTCAAATTTCCATAACCAGCAATGCCTCCATTTGTGTTTGAGAACAAAAATGGAGGCATGCATAGCTTGAGAACTATGTATGCTCGTACAGCACAATCAACTTGATGTGTCATTTATTCACCAAATTATTTACAGTACAAAAAAAAAAAAAAGCCACGTAGTCTTAAATATCTGTCCAAAGATGAGCTATATCTGTAACAGCAAGTTACAGGAATTTACTTATTCTCAGCAGGTGTGAGAATAATTGAGGTTTGGCATTATTTAATTATTTTCATTATTTCAAAAGAAGGTGAAAAAGCTTTTATAAAAACAAGTTTCCTTGGCATAAAACAGTTTCAACAAAGTTTCCAGATGGATTTGTTTTTGATTCTTGAAATGCCATTAACCACAGACATAATCTGTATTTATCAAAAAAATTTGTAAGTGCTGTGTTCTCAGTTATCACCCTCAAACTGGAGGACAGAGGAGTTGAGGACCTGCAATAATGTCCTCTGAAGTCCAATGATTTTGAGCCACCTTATGCACAGATTTAACAATCTCCCGGAGAATATTGTGTCCCAATTTAAACATGCTCTTATAAAGGAATACTGAGTTTGTTAGCTAGAATTAGCCAACAAACTACAATTGTTAGCTAGATTAGAATATCTATGAGAACCTTTATTGACAGAACACAGGTATGGTAGGTTTCAAGTTATTGGTGATTATCTTGGTCCACTCATTTGGGATAAGCACCAAATTTTAAATTAATCTCTGTATGTACTGATTCTTAACTCCAACACTCCTTTGCCACAGTCACTGGAATTATGCACTATGCCTTTGTTTACTTTAACTTCCTACAAAACATTTTAATGTCAAAAGACTTTGTTGCCAATTGGAAGGTCTATGCAGTCATATGAAAAACTGAGTATTTAGGCCGAGATTTTACCTTGGACTGTATTTTTTGTTAAGTTGAAGCAATCGTTTCACTAGAAATAAAATCACCCTTAAACATCAATAAGACTTGATCATGTTAAATGGCATATGGAGGATGAATGAATTCACAGTGTTAGAAAATAGTAGCTATTTTACATACTTTTCATAATGCCCCGCCTGCCCTGACAGAGCAATTACCAAAGTGTGCAATGCTGCTAGTCTGGTTAATGAGCTTCACCCATAAGTTACAAAATGTTTACACTGAAAATGTCAAAATAATCACTGACAATTTGCTGTACTTGGCTACATTTAGAATGCACTAGTTCCCTAACAAGCTCTGGAATTATCCTTCTCGTGTTTGGATGTCTCATTAGACACGGTTAGGACTTTTGTTACCAAATCCTAACCTAACAAGGGAGAAAAAAAAAAAAAAAAAAAAAGGATTTACCTCAAAATCTTTGTAGTAAAACACCCACACAACATGAAAATAATGAACCAAAGATGTCCAAATTTAAGATCGTTATGACCATCATATCACGGTACTCTGCATTACCTAAGTATTGCATCACATGGGAGATGACCTGGCATCCACTGCTGGCTAATTTGCTGCAATGATGAGGCAGGCTCAGCTGCACTGTTTTTAATGATGTAATATTCCCAAAGCACAGGCTCCTCGTTGGCAGCCTTGTCAGTCCTTTCAAGTACATGTGCACAGATACAGACGCACAAGTCTCTGTACACCTCTCACTCAGCTCCCAAATGTTTCTCAACTCAGCGACAGCAATTACTGTAGACGTAAATATTAATAATCTCTCTTGCTGAGAATACAGGTGCTTTAGATTTAGAGTCGCATGAAATCATGACTCTGGATATTGTCTTTGTGGTTGTTTTTAGCTCTGATGGAGCGATGAGATGTGCTGACAATTTGCTCTGTAGTGGGATTATTTCTCTTTTCTATTTTTTTTTTCTTAAAGTGTATTTTTAGACACCTTTCATGTGTAACAGCAGAAGTAAAAAGGGTCATCTAATTCATGTGATTATTTTGTTTAGTTTTTTTTATAAATGAAACTAATATAAAGTGAGGAGGTATGAGTGTGTGTGTCTGAAGGTGTCAGATAAAACCCTAATTTTAGCATCTGAACACCTCCGGAGCCCCGCAAGAGGTGATTAATTTAGAGAGCTCCTGGACTCTGTGTTAAAATCATCTCGCAAATTTGCCAACCAAACAGATGGATACGCGCAACCTTGTGATGAAGTAAGCAAATAGATACTTTCGTGGCTGCGTCCTGACCTCAACAACTTCTGACATTTCTCTGTCATGTTTCTTTGATGTTATTCTATTTGATCACCGACAGGCAAGGAGAGTGAATGCAAAAGCTTGCAGAGGTGGGAGAAAACACGTCACAGCTGAGCTCCACACAGGAATGTAGTGTTGACATTGATGGTCCAAAGCAAAGGGCAAAGCGACGTGACGAGCATCCGAGCAGGGCAGGGACAGACAGAGGGACAAACGGACAGCAGAGACATGAGACACACGAGAAGCTATCATAAAACCCTCCCTGAATACATCCTGGGGGTTGCGAGGTCTCTGAATTAGGCTCATTTTACGTCTTCTCACAAATTAAATATAGCTCACTGGGGGATTTGTGAACTTCCCAACTGAAGTGTGTTTTCAATAAGGCTGTAATTGCTGTGTCTGTTTGAGATACAGTCGACAAGCCCGAATGAGAGGTGTTCGTATAGAGATACCAGATGGGATGTTTTATCTCCACCCTTTAAGAGGGTAACAACCATTTATCTTGTTACCAGTCGGGTGACAGGATGCTTTAGCTGAATTGTGTTTGTATCCTGATAACAAAAGCACTCATTGTGCTTAAAGCCAGTGGGTACAAACAAATCGCAGAACTTGTTTCTTGAGGGAAAACTTCACTACATATTTCTTCCTTATTTGCTGACACACCATGCAGTAAGCCATCATCTGAACAGAGAACAGCATGCTTCAGCAGAAAACCTTTTCTTCCTTCTAATCATTGACAAGTGCTATGATTTTTCCTTGGGGTCTGTAATGCTGTCTTGGTCATTTACATGTTTTACATTAGCAAAACTCCAATGCTCAGTGAGCTGTTTTATAATTAATCTGGCTAGTTTTGTTTTATTTATTTTTCTAATTACGACCACACTAAAACACTAGTAATACTAAAACTATTGTATATTGCAATATACAATAATGTTGCACATGATTGGTAATGTTGAGGTCATATTACTATCTTGACAGCAATAGGGTTATTACTTTTTTTTTTACCAAATCCTAACCTCACAAGGGAGAAAAAAAGGATTTTAATTTATTATTATTAATTATTATTATTATATATAATATAAATTTTATTTTATATATTGGTGTATACTTTATAGCTTCCCTGTTCTTCATGTTCATGGAAGCAATAACATAATTTAATTACTCATAATACTCACAATAACATTCATTAGTTATTATCCTTGCTTTATCAGCGCAATTGAACATAATTTGATGCTGTAAAATAGCATGAAATTGTGCCCAATTTTTCTTTAAACATATTTATTTTCTGTAGTCATAGTTCAAAATTAACTATAATATAAGGACTGTTCAATGTATTTTTGTTTAGGTTTTACACAATAGACCAACAAAGAAGGACGTAATGGCTTTTAGAAACAAAAACCTGAAAAGTACAACATGTATTTTTTTTATTATTATTATTCTGTTTCTCTGGTTGTATTTTTAGCATTTTTTCCTAATGAAAGGGTAAAATCTGTCCCAGTGTCAAGTCTTCTGCCCTTTCAAACAGTTTTTCTCAGATCCTTGTATCCTCGGTTTTACTCTGATACAGTCCCTGCTGAAGAAAAGCATTCCCCATAGCAATATGCTTCCACCAACATCTTCATGTTTCATTTGGAGATGTTGTTCTCCTGGTAATGTGCATCATCTGTTTTGCACAAAATAGCATTTTACATGGAGGTCTAAATGTTCAGTTTTGCTAATGTATGACAAGACCATCCTACTCCATGTTTCTCTGCTTTAATGGTAAAAAGAATTCCAAGTGGAATCTTTAGGTTAATGTTTAAATTACATTTTAATGTAACATTTTCTGACATTCAAAGAACGGAAAACCCTACTGCTGTCAAGATAGTAATATGACCTCAACATTACCAATAATGTGCAACTTTAAATATAGAATTGAATATTACTGATGTTTGAAGTCGGACTTGTTTTAGATTATGAAAACTGACTTTACTCATGGCTACCTTTGGAGTATCCCTTATATACTTAGCTCTTACTTAGCTCTTTGTCAAAAAGCTAATCTGATGAGGGTGAGATGTGGAATATTCTTAAGTACTTACCACAACTCCTTGTAAAAAAATAAAAATAAATAAATAAATAAAAAGAATATCCACACTTTCAAATGGCACTTGCACTATGATAACAATAAAGATGGTAAAAAAGTTCTCAAGTATTTTTTATTTATTTATTCTTTTTTTTTACTGTAGGTTCAGTAGAAAGATTTTTGTGGCTGTTGAGGTTGTAAGTATCTGCAGAGCCACTTTGTGTGATAGCTTCCTACAGTATTGGGGTCATTATAGCTTCTCTGTTCTTCATGTTCATGGAAGCAATGAAACTTTCTTACTCAGCCCCATCCCTTCCTCCATTCCTCCCCTTGAGCCATTGTTACCAGACCTGCTATGAATATTTCCTCAGCTATCTCTGCTCACTTATGACACTATGAGGTCGCTCGGTCAAAAAACTAAATTCATCCCCAGCTAGTGTGGCTCTTGGCCCAACAAACACAATCAAATTCTCATGCACCCATAGATCCACATGCACACACTCACACTTACATCACTAAACCATTTTCCTATTATGCCAGATAGTGAGCTGAGTGTGTGGTGTGTCCTTCTCATGGGGTGACCTTCTGAATGGCATGACACTGCATCAAGAAGCTCGAATCACAGTGAAAAAACAGTCTCCCTAACAATACCTCTATGCCTCTCCTCTTTCTCATGCACACACTGACATGTATCTTTCTCACTCTTCCCTGTTTCATCTCTCTTCTTGCAGTACATTTCATACATCAGTGGGGCTAGGCACCTCAGCTTGCAAAAGCCCTTTTTTTAAGATAAGGATTATTTTACATTGCTGCTTAAGAGGGAGGAGAATTATTAAAACTCCAACACCTACAGAAGCCAAATAGCACCCTCTTCAACCACGCTGACCTGTAGTGTGAGAGACGACATGAAGATAAAAAAGACTTGAAATGTGTGAAACTCGGTTGGTGCACATGCTTTCTCAAACTGCATTTCACCTTGTCGAGGTTTAAATGCACAGAAGGTACACTGGATTTAATCTCATTTAAAGTATAGTTTTGTAGTTGCTAAATCCAATGCTTCTTGTTCCAAAGGGCAGGAGGACAAGTCAGAACAGTAGAACAGGGAGGCTTGGTTTAAATCTGACAGGATGGAACTGCTGAGTCAGGTGGTAAACAGAATACTGGGGGACCCAAAGGTCAATTGATCCCTATTAAAATTCTCATTGAGTTGTTGTGTTTCCACACTTGTCCCATTGAGCATCCTCCTTCTCCTTCCGATAGTCAGTACATATCATCTGAGAATGAAATTAGATTAGGACCTGTCACTTATGTGTGGAACAATTTCAGGCTGAAGTATTTTCCAGCTCAGTAATGCAGCACATTTTCCACTAAGTGTGGGTGATAAGCTAGCCTTGTAAAAATCAGCCCCCTTGTTCTATGCTATTTGCTTTGTCTGGGCTCTCAGCTTTGGGAAATGATGGCTTCCAGGAAGCGTGGACTTTGTTGAAGTTTTATACTGTATCCAATTGCAAACGTTTGCCTATGACGTATGTAATGTCCCAGTTTGATGCTACGAAGCTTGCGTTGTTAACAGCCACCCTCCAGTGCAAAGAGAGAAGTTCCAAGTCAAATTTTATTGTTATTTTAATGTTAGAGAGCATGGGCAACACGGACTGAACAGTTTTGTTCTCTTCGTCCGCTGCCATTGCTAAAAGTTCAGGCAGACTGCTAAAACGGCACAGAAATTTGACATCATCATTCATAACGTCTCCTTCTGTTCGCCGATTGGTTCAGCAGAAATTCTACAGGAGGAATCCTTGTCAGTGGGAGAAAGCCCAGACAGTGATGTGAAGAGAAATTAATAGTAATAAGTAATAAGCTTAAAGATAGTAATAAGCTTAAAGATGTAAAAGGCTCAAAGAGCTTTAAACACTATCTCAAGAGCCCATAATAAATGTTCTGATTTGGACATAATTTGAGTGTCAATGGCTATGTCAATTATTTGATTGCTACATCTAGACGTGCTACTGGAGGACATAAGAGGTTCCTTCATACATGAAGTAATAATTACCAGTTAGTGAGACATCTGAAGTCAATCATGGCAGCGAGAAACTTCACCACAACGTATTGTAGATGAATTAGATATTACAGAGAGAGAGTATTAAAGAGCTACATTTTGGGCACATATCATGTCAGGTGGTTGTATTTCTTTATTTTTCCACATATGGGCTATGCAGGTGTTGCCAAATATTGATTTAGGGTAAAGGGTAAATGACTTTGTACTTGCATAATGCCTTGTTAAATTCACAGGACTCCAAAGGGCTTCACACTACATTCAGTCATTCACCCATTAAGAAATAGTTATATTTCTTTATGTACTGTAGATTTCATATATTTAGTTTTTTCCACAAGTAAGGTGTCATGTTTTACTACAAGAATAAGTTAAAGTAAATTAATAAGTTCAGTGTGCCTTTAGGATGTTTTTGTTGTTTTCACAAGTCTGAAAGAAGGCTTGATAAGGAAGCATCTAGTATCTAAATCAATTTGACTTTCCTATGCTTCATTATATGCCTGTTATTGATTGTTGTGCAATAGAAAAACTTTTTGGAATTTTTATTTCCGCAAAGAAATAGAAATTTCCCAGATGCGCGCTTTGTGAGGAAGAACATGCACATTTTTAATGATGTGGATCAATGTGTTGTGTTTTTGACAACACAACACAGAATAAAATTATTTCTAAGTATGAATCACAAACTGACATGTTAATATAGCTGCCACTGTGTGAGTGGATAGATGTTTCAAAGCATCAATCAATTGTTATACTGACAGTAATAGTTAAAGGAGCTGAAGTCTCATTTTAATAAACATAAAGCAAACAATGATAAAATCTCCCTTCTCTTGTAAGATGATGTCTTAAGTGCACACATGCTATGAATATAAAACACTGAACAACAAAATACCCAGAGGAACTAACTCTAACCCTAACTGACCAGACCTGTACTCTTATTAGCTCACATTATGGCTCTGTGACATTGTTTGCAATAATTTGCAAAGTTTAAAGGGAAACAAGAGGAATCACACTTTCATTAAATGAAATGTATCACTCGTGTTCAAGAAAACAGTGCTGTGACCTTTCTATTTTAATTATGTGGTCTCATAAAACACTAACCAAGGCATAAAATGCTTCAAATACTGGAATACATTTTTGCAAATGGATCCACACTTTAAACATGAACAAAGCAACCATCTGTCCCACTGAGTCTGTAAAATAGTAAAGTTAGCTTTGTGCAAGCTGTTCTTGGTCATTCTTGTGCCGGACCTGACCATGCCTCATTGTGTAAGGTCAACATGATATGATCTTAAAAAATGAAATATTCCATAGCAGAATCACAACAGACAGGAATATCAGTCTGACAAAGAAAATTGCAGTTGGACTCTAAAAACGTTAAAAGATGATGAGGGAAACTAGACAGCTGTGCAAAGTTGTAGGTTGGTTTCCATACATTCTGAGTGGCCATTGTGAGTGTGTCACACTGACCACTGGTCATTGGTTTCAGCTCACACGTACATATTTTCTTGCAACAAAATACTGAAGAGAAACTGAGCCATCACAGTTAGAAATGGCTCAGTCTCTTCCTGTACTTCAATGATGGCAGCGACATGCTATCCAGTTTTTTTTTCTTTTTTTTTTTCTAGTCACACTGTGATTGAAAGTTTACTGTTCTGTGCTGATGTCTGCTGGAGCAAAAGTACAAGACAAACCTCTTGGTATCTTGACAAACGTGTAAAAAGTGGCCAGCTTTGTAATAGGCAAGGGGATGGACTCTGAGAATTGTGGTGGAGCCGCAAATGAAGAGGAAGTTATGTTTTATAATGAACAATAAACATCCTCTGTGCATAATTCAGACTGGACAGAAGAGCAACTGAAGTGAGAGACGCGTTGCACTGTGATGCAGGATGGAGCGATTCAGAGATCCTTTGTTCTCACAGTCATACACCTTTTAACAGTGACTGCTAACATAATTTTTGATCTAACAAAATACATAGTGATTGAAAATGTACTCAGAGTCTGATGGATTCTGTCTTATTCTATTCTGTTAACTAGGACAGTGTTAGACAAGCGGTAATCTACAGGAAGCTGTATGGCTGCAAGAAGGTAAAAAAAAATTATATTAATTTAAAATGTTACTTGAACTTCAAAAATCACAAAAAAATCAACTTAGAGTTGAAATCTGTAGCTACCCTGTAATATTAATTTTTATGGCACTTCCTGTTGAGGAGCTGTAGAATTTCTTAGTTGCACCTCCTACTGTTAAGTAGGTGAACCGATCACTGCAGCAGAATGTAGAAATAAATAAATAAATAAATAAATAAATAAAAATACTCTGCTGTGATAAGTTGGATTCAGCAAGCTCAATGCTTAAGCATAATCTCATCATAAAGAGACTAATTTATTTCCATTCAATTCTGTGATGTTATAAGTAGCTAAAAGTTCCTCTACTTTTGAGACAGACGTCATATTGAAGTGAGTGTGTTCAAAGGAACTCAAGCAGAAAGCGGTTTTATCCATGGCATACCAGTCTGTACTAGTAACAATGAAAAGGCTGTCACTGTCTTTTCAGCCAAGCATCTTTCATCATCTTATTATACTGTTAAGTCGGTCAGCACTGCTAACTGTATCGGAGATTGTCTAGAAGGGAAAACTTTGGGATTCTGGGGTCATTTGAAGAATGGCATCCAAGACATTGCATTACTGGGATTTTCCTGGGCTTGACATGATGCATGTTATTCTGGTTGACTCACAATCAGCTGTCCAGGCTGATGAGTTGATCAGGATTGATACAACCAAAACAAGATTAGCAAAGTCACATGGAAGGTAGCCTGGCCGTTAGCAGAGTCTGGACCTTCTGTTTCCAAAGATTGCCTCTTGTAGAATTTCCTACGAGGCCAATCAGCAAACAGAAGGTGAAGTTGTGAACAATGATGTAAATTTTCTGCGCTGTTTTAGAATTGTAGTCTGTAGGACACTCTCTATTTTGAGGTCCATGGGAGTTTGCAGCTATTTTATCTTGTTTAACACTTCCTGAGTAGCAGCAAACTCTGATGGAATAATGCTGTGTGTAGCTTGGTTGATTCACTCCAAACCAGCTTAAATTCCACAATACCATTGGATAGAAACTGATAGCAACAAGCAACTTTCATTTCACCATGCTAAGACTATTTTCGTAGAGTTTTACCAGTATCATACCCAAAATGCCTCAAGGAACAAAGAAATGCACCACCTTCACTGCAGAAATACAAACATAAAATATAACAAGCAATTGTATCTCATAGATGTGAACTCTTTACTTTTTTGGAATTATTTGCAGCAGCTAAAATGATTTTGTAAAATCTTACTGCAATGTGAAGTCTGTACTACAGACAATGGAATTACTGATACCAAACAAAAAAATTCAACCATCTCTTCAATATATACCACTGATCAACTTATAATCATTAGATACATTTTCTTGCAGAATCCAGGCAAGAAGAGAAACCAGATGTCACCCTCATTTTTGCGACTGTTTCTTTAAATGTGTATTTGTGTTAACATAGAGGTCCTGAGGGAACCAGAGTACAGAATGATCATCCTTAATGCAGTTGTTTTTTTTAACCAGGCAGAAGGTGAAGCTTTGTTTTGTTCTGCGTGTGGGCAGAAGGGACGGCCCGTATATTGCTAAAACCTTATGCGTCATAAAGCTGTAGTTATTATGAAAGTATTGTGAGGCTGGATATAAAACAGCAAAGCTTCATACTACAAATCTTGTGCATTGGCGTCACAGGTGACAATAGAGTCGACAGATTTGTATTTGCTGCAGATTTATGAGAGTGTAAACACTCCAATTTTTTTGGGTAGGGAAAAGATTGTGAGGGAAATTTTATGCTGCCTGTTTTACTAAACAGCACAGGAATGAATTAAATTCACATTCATCCCACAAAGTGCAAGACTGTGACTTTTAATTTCAGCTATGTATCGAGTGTTGGGGGTTCTTGCTCTCAGAGTGCTAGAGCTGCAAATACAGTTTACCATTAAAATTTTTCAACAGTATTAGAAAAAAAAACAAAAAAAACTCTTTCTTTGTGCAGCACTCTGTTATGCGCACACACTTTCCAGAGCTTTATGAACAAAAAATAAATAAATAAATAAAAAATCTTCACGCCTGGCTAAGCTCTTGACACAAATACGCTGCTGCGGTATGTGAAAATGTAGATCTGTCTAAAAAACAGAGCATTCTGCAGACCCTCTGGAGACACATATTGTTGACTAAGAAAACAGATCCAATTAATTATTCACAGTATCTTCCTTCTTGAGAATCTCCTCTGACCCAGGCGAGAATTATATCTGGCCTTTTGCCCTGTTTTGCTCATCCATTTGGGTGATCAGGACTTGGAAGACAAGGAAGAAGGAGCTGGACCTAGGTACACAACTGTGAGCTATATCTGCAGTGATATGACTGATAATAAGGTTAAAAGGGCTATCCATCAAAAAGCATTAGATCTCACCAACTCACTGTCTTCCCTGGGATACCCAATCAGGGTTCAACCAGCTGTGAGAAGGCTCTGGGGAGATTAAAGTGATAAAAGTAACTTTGGGAAATGGACAGCTTTTGTGACAAGGACAGTTATTAAGAAATCCTTCAGTCCGTTTGACCTTCTATCTTTTCTTTATTAGTTTGAGAATGTGTATAAGTAAAGTTTTTTAATAGTGAGGACAAAGATGGAAAGAGATTAAAAGTCCACACAGCGTGAGTGAAACTGTGAAACTCCTCTGACATTCCCTTTAAATACACAGCATGAACAGCAGTGATTGGAAAACTGTTAATGCATAACATTTCTTTTAAAACCACAAAAGAATAGTCAATGATGTTCAGTCCATGTTGACCACGCTCCCAAACATTGAATTAACAGTAACAGCTGCCGTGTTCAGCTTCTTTCTTCACAGCAGCTCAGGCAATTTCCGCTAAGCTTTCTAATGTGGAACTTCGCATTACATACGTCACAGGCAAACGTTAGTAATTGGATAACATTTAAAACTTAAACAGATGCCAAGCCTCCAGGAAGCAATCACTTCTTGAAACCAAGAGCCCAGACACAAATGGCGTGGGAGAAGGGGTTGAGTTTTACCATATAGAAACAGTAGTAAAGAATCTGTTCAGTGAACACTAGGAAATAGTTTTTGTCGATAGTTATTATGGAGGAAGTACACTAATAACTACTTAGAGCAGGTTCCATTCAATATTTAGCTTCCATCTTATAAAGGATTTTCTGAACAGTTTGAACTAGAGCAATGCTATTTCTTTTACACCAGACAGAATTTATGTTTTCACATGCAGAACCATATGCTAATTGTATGCTAACTGCACAGAGATGCTGAAGAATCCTAATAATGATTAGCTGGGTGTTCTAGGAGTTGCTTTTTCTATTTGATTTTAGCTTGTTCTAAAAGTTTCTGCACAGAAACACAGAAATGTGATTTAATTTTGTTTTGTATGGTAAGAGTTCACATTTGAATTGACCCACCTCTGAGTAATTTGCTTTTCACTGTTTTTTAAAAATGAGTTTGCTGTGACTGCATGCATATCTTTGCAAGTTAGACATTAACCATGTACAAATGCTCCAAGCAACCCCTCTTAAATTTTGTAAGCCAACATGCTAAAGAGATTGATTTGAATTCTGAAAAATTTCTCTCTAAATACAGTTTGGAATATTCATGAAACCTGCCAACAGCTATCATGAAATGTGTTACTTTAGTTTCTGCTTTTGTAGAATCTATGAAAACACAGTGAAAACCCAAAAATAAATAAAACATACTGTGCTTTATGAGGAGAAAGCGGACGACCCCCCCATTCCTGCTGCATCACACAGAGGCACACAGAATGATTTGAAGCAACACAACACACACATCGACGTTCACTTCGGGTTTACTCTTGTTCCTGATGCTGCGCTCGTGAAACTCCTGCATTGCACTGAAAGAACTACAGAGCAGAATCCGAGCAGGAACAAACAGCAGGACTGTTGACAGGCTCCTCTCCGCTTGCGTCAGAGATTCATTGCCTTTTTGATTACCCTGCCCCCGCCACGAGAGCGAGTGGATGCATGGAGAGGATCTATGTAGCTCTGCAGTGGCATAATACAAAAAGGGCAAGATGTGATGAGCGCTGGAGGAGGGGAATTTGTGTACTTTTCTCATCAACACTTTTCTTGTTTTCCAGCTCTCCTGTTTCACAACTACCTGGTATCCCCCATTCTCCCTCTTGCTATTTATCACTGTCTTGTTTGGCGCTCACAGCTTTGGGTCTCTCATGAGGAGATGCACACTTTTCATCCGACAAGTCACTGGAGAAGGGATCGGAGAGATGAAACGCAGCATGCGATGCCAACTGCAGTCAAATGTATAGGTGGGGGGAGCTTGGATCTGGTGCCACAGTCGTATCATGCATCAGCAGCTTTAAAACCTTCCCTTTCGTATTTTATCATGCCCTTCTGTTTTATCCTCTTTTTTTTTTTTTTGCTTCAACAGTAGAGGCTTACCTTCAGGTCTCTGCAGGAGTAACTGGCAGGCTCCCTTCAAGGCATTTCAAAGCTGCTCTTCACCCCACGACTCTGCGCTCCTTCCCTGGCTTTGTTCAATCAACAACAGCCCTCCTGCCTCCCTCCTGCCACCCAGCTCCTTCTGCTCTTCACTGCTCTCTGTCTACTTCTGTGCGAGAGGGGGGTCTGTGTTCGTGTGCGTGAGCGAGAGTGAGAGAGTAATAGAGAGAGCAAGAGAGAGACAGTGAGAAAGGGAGAGTGGATAGGAGAGAAGATGTGAAGGAAGCTGTGTTTTTTTTTCTCTGATATTCTCACTTTTCCCACCCTTGTCTTTCAGGATTTGAACTTTGTGTGTGCCTTTTTCTTCCTATTGCACAGGCTTACAGAAATCGGTCCAAAAATGGTCAAATACTTCCTGTGAGCATTTTAATATGAATATATCTGGACCAGCTGCTGAATCAGTCCAGTTAAATCAGCTGTACATACTTCTGCTATTTTTCTTTGGTTTTTATTGCATTAGGAATACATTTTCCACTTCAGGTACTACTATTCACTAAGCTCGACTAAAAGTGGCGACATTCCTTTAAGCAACTCTGATGCATGACTTTGTTCCAGTATGTCTAAGATGAATTTGTAAGGGATCAATATGTATGTGTATTTTGATACTGCAGACAGGAACAAAAGGAACAAACCGTGTTAAAGAGGAGGCTGGCATAATCAACTGCACTAAAACTGCTGTTGAATAAAAGCCTCCTGGGTGCAAGTGTGACAAAAAAATATAAACAGAGAAAAGAAGAAGGGGAGAAAAAAAGTGAAACAGGATAAACATAAAGAGGCCAGCGGATTCAGAATGTCACATTATAAGTTTACTGCAAAGTTCATGAGTGGATGTCACAAAAAAAAAACAAAAAAAAAATCTAAATTTTCTTCTAACTCTAAAGACACAGCCTGTTTTCAAAATCTAACTCAGGACTCGTGGGGGTTCTTTAAGTACTGACAACAGCTCTATTTGTGTCACAAATTTCCATCTTCAATAGTTAATGAGCAAAATCAGCAACAGCCCCTTTCTCTGGCTAGACAAATAAACTGAAGCAGCTACAACTGCCGTCAAATATGTGCCCATTTTTATTAAGTAGATTTCACTACATAGAGCTGATCTGTTTTGCTGTGTTTCTCACATAGATGAAGCCAGTTAAGGAGCTGCTGCTGCCATTACCACTTTGATTTACTGTGAGTTTGAAGCAAGACAGAAAAGCAGACCAGAGCTTGGGAGCAGCATGATGATTTGAACTGGGCAGGGAACAACAGAAGAAACAAGGAATAAAGAATAATGATAAGTAAGCTTATATACATGGAGAACTGATGAATGGCATCATGGGAACCAGGTGAGTCTGATAAGGGATTCCCATCCTGCTCCTCCAGCTGGGGAAAGCACTAAGCAGGGGACCTGAGAGAAAGAGACTAATTAACACAGATAGCGCAAGGGGAGCTGAACTAAACACAAAGGAGAAAAACTCTAATATTAGAAATAAACTAAATGTTAAAACAGAAATCCGGAAATGAATAAAAACCTAACCAGCAAGAAATTAACTAACCAGAGCAACATCCAGTGGCAGAGATCGATCTTTATTGTAAATAACAGACTCCAAGCTAAACACATAGCCCTCTGTTTTCAGCTTTAGACAATGCAAATTATAATCAACTACTATTATTTACATTTGTTGTCTAAAATATTAATAATAGGCCATCACTGCTTCAATTTATTTCAAAATTATTTCAACATCTCAAGCAATATTCTTTTAAGCACATCCCTTTCAACAATATCACAATCTACATTTTGTTCAAATGAGCTTTCAGAAATCCAAACCATGAAAATGACATAAAATAGAAAATTAAATTATCAAAATGAAAAAAAATAAATAAATAAGTGTTGTGCTTTCTTATAAGAGTATCATCTTTTCCCTCTGCCATAAAACAGTTCCATCACAACTTAGATTTCACAAATATGAGAACATGAGTTGAAGGCTTTATTTGCACCCAAACTGACAAGTCAAACAAGGAGATCAGAGAAGTAAAGAGTCACATGACAACTGAAGGAACTGGAGACCTACAGCTTAAAGGCAACAGTTAATTATTAATTAGGTTAATAATGGAATTTAAATCTGTTTAATCACTTACTATACAATTTTTTTTTATATTTTGAAGAATGTACTATCAATACTTTCAAGGGAATTTTTGTTTTCTTCCTGAAAGTGGAAGACTACGGCTTCCTCCTTCCTCATTGTGAGGAAGGAAGAACATTGTGCTAATTGCTCTATTGCTTTGCTCAAATCACCTGCCATGTTGGTTTATCTCAAATTATTTCCAGAACTCTAACTGCAGTTCCTGACAAAACAATAATGTCATTCATCATGATGATGATGAGTATGCTCTCCAAGCTATGATGGAATTCATAGCAAATTAATCCAACATAGAAACAAAAGAGACTCTGTGGGATCATTTATTCTTCATATATTCAATTTAATCTGCTGTTTTCAAAAATTTGAATTCTTTTGTATGGTAATATGGTAGATGGATAAGATGGCATCAAGGATATTTAATAATGTTCAGTAGGTAGACACATGTTTAAAATATAAACATAAAGACAATCATGAATGAAGTAAACAGTCAGATTACAAGACAATTTGATCGTTTACTACCAGAAGTTGCTTCATGTGCTTCCTGGATTGCAATTTATGACTTTGAAGTCCTCCCATGGGTTCTTCTCTATTGCATGTACTCCAGCAGCTAAAAGCATGGTGACACTGCAGGGATCTGCTTCTTCTTTCATCAGCCTCCAGCCCCTGTGGATGTGATCACACTGGATTACAGAACCTCGAGTATTAAGGCTGCTAAAAGGATGATCTCTGTGACTGGCTTAGGGATAAGAGCTCTGGGCTAGAATCACACTCATGCCAATTATCACACGCGTTAACCATCTCAAAAATAAAACTTCAAGCATCATCTGCATGGATTCTCTGTTTGATGAGCCCCATCATGAAACTGAGCAGTTCAGATTAAGGAGGATGTAATCATCATTTCCCCTCCTGACGTTTCAGCTCTATTGTTCAAAGCCCAGCCCCTTCCACTTTATTGCGTGTGCTGTTCAATCTGTGCGGAAACCCTTTCAAATTTATGTACATGGCTTACATTATTCTGAAAGTATCAGAGGTTATTCAGGTTTTGGGTCTTTTTCAGAGTTTGTGTTTTTTCATCAATTTCTTGTTTTATTGTGCTCAGCCTTATTCTTTGATTTTGTGTTTCTGTCAGCTTTTCTTTTCTTTAGATTTTTTTCCTAGCTGTTTATTTACTTGTGTTTAAATTTCACAGTGAAACCTTATTCCTTGTTATTGTTGGAATTATCTTTTTCCTGATTGCAAATTAGTGATTCTTCTCCGTTGCCACTCCCATACCATCTCTGTGTTTCTCACCCAGCTTGCCTCTCTGGTCTCAACTCTCGGCTGCAAACTTTTCCCAATCAGCCTGACCTAATCAAGTTCTCAGCCTCTAAGCTCCTCTTTTTCTGTTATTCAGCACTGGATTCTCCTGTTTGCTCCCGTCATTGTTTCTTTATTCCTCCTGGATTACTGCTTGTGGTTGCTTGCCTGTAAATTTATCCTATCAATATTAAAAAAGACTCCTACTCTACCTGCATTGTGAGTTCAACTGCTACACTCATCATGACAGAAAGTGTTTCCAAGCTTCATGCAGTAGGTTTGCAAAGATAAATTATTCAAAATCATTTGAGATTTTTTGTTATTTTTGCTCTAATCATGTATCAAATGAGGATGTTGAAAATCACCAAAATCCCAAATAATGAACCCTGCACCAAACTATCTTCCAAAGAGATTTCACTAACAAGCTAAGACAGGAAATTTAGTTCTTCTTTTTCTGGTATTAAGATGTTAGGAAGTTTCATTTGTCTTTATCCTCTCTGCTTCCCCTGGCTGCCTGAACCTGACCACTCAGACTGACCACTCAGCCTCACATTAATGCCCACTTTTCCTCACTCATCCCAATAGGCTCCATCCTTATGGCTTCCTAATGACTCTTTGATTTAATGATTGGCTGCACTGACAATAAATCAGAGTCTGAAGAGTAATCAGCTGACATATTATAACAATCTTTTAAATAAAGTCAAGTTTCTTACTGCAAAATAAAGTTCCAAGTTTTTTACTGAAAACTAGGAATCATATTTGTATGATGGAATCTGAAAGATACTGAAATATATAAGCCCATTAGATGGTAACAAAAAGACTGGCCTAATATTGAAAAGAGAGAATGTAACAAGAGTTATTTAAAAAATAAATTGCTCCATAAACGTTAGAACTCACTGGAGTTTTCTGTTCCAGCTGTAAGTTAAGCATATTTATGCAGTGCCTTGGAAAAGTGCTTAGAGTAGCACAAGATGTTGGAATGCACTTCCTCTGTCCTTTCACTCCACAAACACCAGGGACTTATTTAAAATCTTCTGAAAGGGCATTTATATAAGCAAGTCTTCTATTAGATATATATTGTTAGATTATTGGCTTAATGTATTGTTTTCATCTCTCTCAGTCATTTTAACAAGTAATATTAATTACCCTCTTCTAAATCTTCTCATATCACTACCACAAATGTAACTTAAATATGTCTTAAGTGGATTTGTTTTTCCTTGATATATCAACATTAAGGTTTTCATAATTTAGAAGTAGAAGGGAAATGGTAACTCTAAGTATAAATACAGCTCTTGTGTGAAGCTCTTAGAGATTTGTTAGAGAACATAAGTCTCCTTAGTTTGCTGCAAGCCATTCAGGGCCATGGCAACTTGTAGTAGAATATTAATTTTTTCTCTGTTGAATTGAGGTCTGGGCTTTGACTTGGCTTTTTCAGAACATCCACTTTAAACCATTTTGTTGTAGCTTTAGCTTTATTCTTTGCGTCATTGGAAAATGATGTAGTTGGAAAATCAGTATTCTCTGAAGCTGTAGCTCTCTTGCAGATGGAAAAAATGGTCTCCACCACCATGCTTCACAGTTGGGGTAGTGTGTTTGTGGTAATGTGCAGTGTTTAGTGTCCACTAAACATAGCATCTTGTCTGATGGCCAAAAAGATCAATTTTAGTCTCATCACACCAAAGAACTTTTTTTCCTATTTGTTATGGAGTCTTCCACATGCCCTTTGGAAAACTCTAGTCAAGTTTCCTTCAATTTGACACTCTTCCTTATAGCTTTGACTGATGAAGAACCTGGGGAACAGTTGTATGTGTAATGAATAGTTTAGATCATGTTTTAGAACACGCTTAATCTAGTAAATAATTTGTGACAGCTATTTATTTATTGAGCTTAATCCAATTTGCAAAGAAGACTGGGTCACAATTTTAGTGTCTAAATATATAAACCTGCTAGAAACATTCTTTAAAAAGACAGCCTTAATCACAGCTGTGTCGATTTAGGATGGTAGAAGTTTAAGTTACACTATTGCAATCCATATCAATATCTAGAGTTAGCATGTTACATTATTTTTTCATTTTGACATATGTAGCTCTCACCAAGAAGCTGTTAACACAGTAAGACAACATGAACAATAAAGTAAGCTCATTGTCTGATTAGGGAAGACTTCAAAAACAGAACTCCTGTTGGCATATTTTGCTATCTTAATTTATTTAGGAAAAGTTCAGTGCAATATATATATTTTTTGCCCAGTCAACATGCAGTTTATCATTCCATCCATTTATTCTCCACACATGTTATGTTTAACCACACATTTAAAAGTGAGATTTTGTTTCTATCATAATATCATGTTACTGCTGCTCATATGATAAAATATGTTTTATTTCGTTGCTTGGAAATAAAACATATGAGCGAAAATATAGGAAAATAAAAAATAGGAACACAAATCCTGCTGTAGATGCTGTAGGTATTCATGCAAAAAATATTATTTCTTTATCTGATTTTATTGCATTGGATGAACAGAATGTGACTAATCCCTGCCTTTGTCAGATTGCCTAGTCTCAGCGACACCATGTGGAGGGAAAAGGTACAGCATGTGACTCCAACAGAAAGAGAGAAAGAGAAGCAAAACTTCCATTCTCTGTGCACAGAAGAATTTCGGCTTTGACCAAAGGCACTTTTAGGTTTAGAAATGTAATTTGGTGAGATAAAATATTTTGGATAGCATTGAAGTTCTATAGGAAGTAAAAAAAAAAATTAAAAAAAAGACCAATTTATCTATTTTTTATTACTCTGCTAAGCTAAAGTTGAATCCTATATTTGTCTCTTTACTTGAACTTGAACAAGTGAAGCTATTCCCGATCCTTGGAGGAAAATGCATTCTTCTGAAGTGTTAAAAGTTGACATTTGCAGGCTCAGGTTGCAACATCGCACATTTTTCAGTAACACCTCCAAAGTCAAGCTTTTATTTTATTTTATCTAATTATATTCTCAGAATAAAATCGTATGCTGCATGGGAGCATGCATATCCATTTAAAGCAAGAGAATTAGCTGCATTAGTTCAACTTGAGATGGCAAATGCAGGCCGAAATTTTATGCTTTATTTTAAGAAAAAAAAATTAAGCCATTTTTTTCAGTCTTAGCCATATTAGCTAAGACTGAAAGCCCACTTGACATTTTCATCTCTTTGCCCACTGGCTGATGTTCTGCATATGCACTGCATCAGAGTAATTCAGTCAATGCTCAAACCCCCTGACATTTATGTGCTAGAGAAGTGTTCTTACCAATAGATATGTTTGTAAAACATTGCTACATTTATAATGACATTAAATTACAAGTAGGCTGATTCTATTTAGCAAGCAGGTGACTTTTGAAGGTGCCTCCATGCAGTATATTTTATTTAGGAGTGTGAGAGTTGACAAGGCAGTCAACTAAGGATTGAGTTTACTAGACTACACTAGACTAGGTCTGGTGTGGTTCTTCCAAGAAGATATTAAAGATCTTGCGGAATTGGCTGTTAATTTTGTTTGTGGTGCATTTCATGGATTGGACTTGTCCAGCAAATTCCAATAAATTCATTTGGATTGAGATCTGTGGTCTTTGAAGGCCATGTCAACACCTTAAACGCAGTGTTTCTCTCTTCAAGCCATTTATCTTTGCTTTGTGGTAGAGCACACTATCCTGTTGAAAGAGACTATGCTAAGACCATTTCCAAACTTACTGATTTGTGGCCGTGCAGCATCATATAATATAAAATGTAAAGCAACTTGTGTTCTCAGTCATTTTATCACAATAAACGTTAACTTGCTCAGCAGTTTGAGCTGCAGTGGTTCAGACTGAATTGGATCCTCTCTGGTCAGCCTTTGCTGTCCATGTGAATCAATGAACCATTATCCAGTTATTGGTTCACCACCTTTTTTCTTCTTTATACACATTCTGGTAGATACAAACTACTGCCAGAAGAGCTGCAGTTTGGGAATGCTCTGGTTTAGTCATCTACCAACTTACATATAGATACCTTTTCAGCAAGATATAAGAGCTTGTTTTAAGTCCATAATTCCTTACTAACAGTGAAAAAGTATTAGTTCCATTGGCAGATTATTTCACTTATAACAAGACATTTGTATCATGTTATAAGTGAAATTATTTGCTAATGGAACTAGTACTTTTTGAGCCAAATTAACAAATTATTGACTAAAAACCAGCTCTTATATCTTGCTGAACAGTTACTTGTGAGTTAAATTTGTCTTATTTCAAGTGTACTAATATATTTGCACAAGAAACTAAACCTATATTACTTTGTAAGACTTTGTGTTTTTGGCAGTGAACGCAAAAGTTCAAGGGGTATGAATACTTTAGAAAGGCACTATATCCTGCAAGAAACATGTCAAAGTCTTGTAGGTGAAAAGATTTTCTGGTATTTCTTAGCCCTTAGGGGCTCATGTTGGAAGTTTCTTATGCAATTTTAAAGACATCTTCCATTTTAACAGCACTCTGCTTTATTATGCAGAGAAGCTCTGTCAGGCCATCATTATACCAACCACACAATAGAGGTTTAGTCTTTGTTCAGCACCACACAGATTTTATCTTTGTTAAGAGCAAAGAATGCTATAACCATAAAAGTGAATACAAAGTGTGAAAATGCATGCAATGTGATACTCTACATGCAAAGTTACTAGAACTTTAAGGAAGGTGGCTCTAATCACTTCAGTAGAAGAAGGTGTGTTCTTTTGTGCTTGTTCTGGTGTCATTTTACATTTTAAAGAGGTGAAATGAAGCTTGTTTTTTGCTTGGTACTGACAGTATTACAGAAGTGAATGAGGGTGAGAAATAATAACGAATAAGAAAGGAGATTAAAACTTAAGAAGGGTTTTGTATTTCTTCTCCTCGTCATTAATGTAAATATTCAGGCTATGTTTCCTACTCAGTCAGAGTGGAGTCCTTTAAGAGCTGGGTATGTGGCGTCATGGAGAAGAATACATTTCATTAATGATTTTAGATTTTGGAAGATAACATTTGAGGATCTGTTACAAAAATATAAATAAACAAATAAATTAATAAACAAATAAGTAAATATACATTCAAAAAAATCTATGGAGCCATAAAGTATCTTTTAGGGAAAAACATGCTATGGTACAATATTTTAGTAGACACACCTTACATGGTGAAGAAAGAGCTCTACATGCAAAATGTATATGTGGTGGAAAAATATCACTACTGAACTCAAGAAACTCACATGAAGCCTGATTGTGACTGCATCACGGTGTGGGGGTGCTTCCCTTCAGCAGGAAAATGAAGCTTGACAGGGATGATGGGAAATTGGATAAAGCCAAGTAAAGGAAGAAGTCAGAAAACTGCAGCATTGGGTCAAAGGTTCATCATCTAGTAGGGGAAAGACCCCTGACGTACAGCCAGTGCTACAATGGATTGCTTCAGATCAAAGTGTGTTAGAGTAACCCTAAACTAGACATAAATCAACACAATAATCTATGGCAGCACTTGAAAACTGATTCCCACAGACAATCTGATTTAAGGTGAACTATTTTGCATCAAAGAAATAAAAAAAAATACTCTTAGAGACATAACCAGAAAACCCAACTGTATTTGCAGCAAAATGTAGTTCTTGAAAGCATTGACTCAGAAAGGGTTGAACGCATTTTGAGATTGTTCTATTTATTTTAAAAGCCAATTATGCTTTTCTTTATGCGTCTCAGTTATTTGTTACTTTATGTTAACATACCATTAAAAAAACAGAGCAAATAAATTCAAGGAACATTTTTGGCTGTACCTTCACAAAATGTGAAAATTATGGTGAGAACATTATTATTATTATTATTATTATTATTATTATTATTATTATTATTATTATTATTATTATTATTATTATTATTATAGTGGACCTTCATAGCTGCATTCTGTTTCTTTCGTTTTATTATCTACAGACTTAATTTGCAGGTCATGACCTGCAATAAGGAAGGTCAAATAATCAAACTACTCTGGAGGTAAATCACAGCAAACTCTGCCTTGTCTTCATATTCAAGCCTTAACGCTTTTGTCCTTGGCCTTTTTTAGGCCTTCTACTGGAATGCACATTGCATCGGCAAACCTTACTGGATGCGTAAACCCTAGGATCATCAAAACAACCTTTTGCATTCCTCTGGGTCTTTATCTTGCCTTTCCAAATAAGATTATCTTGCAGAAATGCATACTGATGACAAGACAGCAAATTGATAAAAGATTTCTTTCTAGAAATTCTTTGTAGGAAATATTTGAATTGCCACAGGAGGTAAATGCTTTACAAGCACATTGCACAGCTTGGGACTGTAGTGGTTGGCATTTAGCTCGTTGCCATTTTTACTCTGAGAATGATGGATATGGAATATGAATGCTCAGTGACACAATGACCCAGCAAAATGCTGCACCCTTCTCTCAGCTTGTTCCATGTGCTCACAAACACACACATTCACAAAAAAATAAAACTACTGTCTTCAAAATATGAGGTTATTGGGCTCAATTGAAGCACTTTATAAAACGTACCTATTGTGTCAAAGCACAAACAAAAAGTACAAACTGACAATGAAAAAGATCATTTCCTTATTAATACTTTAAAATTATATAATCAGAACGTATCACTTTAAACGTTCTCGTCAATTCCACTTGCAAGAAAGGAGAGCAAGAAATTATGTTTAGAATATTGGTGCAGATTTTTATTCATCAATTCAATTGGTAAATGGCCCTTTACTTGTATAGCACTTCATCATGTCCGGAGAACTCCAAAGCGCTTCACCCAAACTTCAGTCAGTCACACACTGATGGTGGCAAGCAACTACTTTGTAGCCACAGTTTGCCAGAAGCAAGACTGCCATGCACTGGCAGCACCTGGTTCCATCTGACTACCATCAGTAGGGTGGATGGATGAAGTGTCTTGCCTATACACACAACAATAACGGAGATGGAAAGAGTGAACAGTCTAACCAGCAACTCACCAGTTATAGGACAAACTCCTACCATTGTTGCCACCATCGTCCTGTCAACTTAAGTGAATTTGCCTTGGAAATTGGAACTAAATACCTGACAAATATTATGTTAAACATGCAAAATAAATGTAAATGGTGATGAATTTTCCATCATAAAAAACCCCCCAAATAAATCACCAAGACCATAGGAAGTTTGAAGTACATAATGTATTCCCAGAATGCTTTTCATTCTCCTTTTACACAAAGTATCTGGTTAACAATGATCTCTTACAATGTGTGAAGAGCAGGAGAAAAAGCAAAAATATGCATGTAGATTTCCCCTCTTTGGCAACATGTTGAAGCACAAGAAATAACGCAGTCAAAAGTTACTTTTGACTTCACAGTGATGGATGACCACTGCATCTATTTCTTTTTTAAGAAAACCTAGTTCTAAGACTTGTCCCTGAGTACAATGACTAGTAGCTATCTGTTTGGCTATTTTGTAGATAGCTATTTAAGACCTGGTAACTGCCTTAAAGCTGATGGGCAAAAACTGGAGCAACACATTTAAATGTTCTGATTTGTGCAGAAACTCCCTCTGTTTATTTCACTGAAACAAATTCAAAAGCCCTGAAAAAAAAAAATAAATACAATTATGTGCTCATCAACCACACAGATGTCGACCATATAAATTAAATTAAGGCCCTTCATAAAAATTTAATTAAGGCTTGTGCACTTCATCCAAACAAAGCAAAGCATTGTGCCTTTCTTTGAATATAATTTGCTGGCATTTTTCTAGTGTAAGATGATTAATAAAAGTTTTTTTATATATATGAGTGCAGGGTGTGTGTGTGTGTGTGTGTGTGTGTGTGTGTGTGTGTGTGTGTGTGTGTGTGTGTGTGTGTGTGTGTGTGTGTGCGTGTGTGTGTGTTTTGATGTGGTTAGAACTATTGGATTCTTTAGAATTTATTTATTACAACAGTGCAACAATTGTCTCCAAAATATTATTTCTCTGCTCTAAAGTTATTTGGATGAAAAATATGCCACTGCTCCAGTCTACCAGTCATGACATTTATGTCATCTGTTGGTGACTTTTTCTCCTTTTGCTGGAAATTAACTAACCACATTCAAGAAGCTGTGTAAATGTGGCAGTAAATTGCCTTTGAAACTGATGTATAGTACAGACCAAAAGTTTGGACACACCTTCTCATTCAATGAGTTTCCTTTATTTTCATGACTATTGACATTGTAGATTCACACTGAAGGCATCAAAACTATGAATTAACACATGTGGAAATATGTACTAAACAAAAAAGTGTAAAACAACAGAAAA
>CAEFZX010011969.1:0-21013 GCA_903066825.1 Alfaro cultratus | reverse complement strand
AACACCCCCATTAAATTATTTATAATATTAAAATTAATTCTTAATAAAAAAAAAAACAAAAAAAAAAAAAAAAAAAAAATAATTTAAACAAATGTAAAATCAAAAAAAAAAAAAAAAAAAAAAAGCTCCACCGTATCCATGATAGTTTATAATAGTTTGATTTAAAGGGGGAAAATCAATTTTTAGATTCCGTAATATCACATATAAAGCTGGATAGTTCATCACTTCGGTGCCTAAAGTCAATATGTCTTCCAAAATAGAAATCCATTCTCCGACCTGTCCCTCCACCCTCACTTCACTTTGATGTCTGGGTGTCTGGGTCTTACATCAGACATCGGGGTCAAAGCCTGAAAAGCCAAGTCAATTTCCAGACAGACATCAGAGGCAGAGGCTCCTCCGTCACAGGTAGAGCCGGAGCAGCGACGCTGCAACCTCCTCATCCGTCAGCCCTGAATGGAACAGACAGCTCGGCTAAAACCGTTTCATTGTTTGGGCTCGTTGCAAACATCGATTCAGGAGCCGAGGTGCGGGCGAGCCGCCCGAGGTGCGGGCGAGCCGCCCGCCCGAGGTGCGGTGCGGGCGAGCCGGCCGAGGTGCGGGCGAGCCGCCCGCCCGAGGTGCGGTGCGGGCGAGCCGGCCGAGGTTCGGGCGAGCCGAGCAGCGAGTCCTCCAGGTGCTGCGATGAGGGTCTGCATGTCTGCACATCAAAGACCAGACAGAGAGAACCAGAGAGCCGCTCCCCTTTTTAACCATGATTATATGTTTATAACTTTTCCATATAGAAAAAAACACACAATGCTGAAAGAAAACACAAGACAAAATAGAATTACAACATTTATATTCCTATTATTCAATAAACACAAAGTGTAGACAAAACAAGTTTAGATAGAGGCACAAGCTTTCAGTATTAGATGTAAAGACGAACTGAGTAAAGTTACCTCTGTTTACTATAACTACAGTTAAGGTTCTGTGCTTTTATTTTGGTAGCTCACTTGTTATGGTAGCTTAACAAGTTCTACCTGAGAAGGTTAACCACAATACACAGTTCTCATGTGACATCACACTTCTGCGACCTTTGTAACTGACAGCCATCTTGGCAGGCAGTTGCTATGGAGTTCCTATAAAAGCCACAAGTTCAGAACCAACTCTCGTCTAGCTCCTGTCTAACTTATAAACAATTACAATTTTTGAGTACTTTACCTACCTCTGTGTAATAATAGGATAAATATCAGTGACATTTGCTGTAGTACTTACTGCCAAACTAGCGGCATTAGCTTAGCTGACGTAGCTTTTATCTCCTAGCCAAGAAGGTCATGTAGCCTACGTGTTTGTTACTCACTCTGCCAGTCACCAGAACCTTGTTATTTATTTGTTGTTTAATTCACACAAAGAGTTTGTATGTCCTCTACAAATCCATTTAAACACTGATTGTGTGCATCCATAGATTTCACGCTGTGAAGCTCCTCCATGTTGTTGGCCCTCTTAATGTTCACTAAGTAGTTCATTATATCATAGTAGATCGAAGGCTTGGCTTGTCCACATCGTCTGACATATTTTCCTTCTCTGTCTCATACCGGTTGATTTCAACAGCAGCCATTATGCTCATCTCTCTTTCTCTCGCACATTGGCGAAGAGTGTCAACATATTTTATTTTTCTTAGTCTCAAAGCCATTGCATATGCACTTGCCTACTAAGATGGCACTGATCTCTTCTTGTTCAGACTTGACTGAACTCTGCAGCAACATCTGTGCAACTCCAGCCTTACAACCCAGCATCACCTTCGCTCCATCACTTCCAAGTCCAACAATCCGAGGCATGGCGACCCCATGACCCGACAGTGCGGGTGATGCATTCAGCAGCGCCAGACGAAATGGAAAAACTGCTGATGAGTTTCAGGCTCCTCTTTCTGTTGAAGTGTGACTAGCATCTTTTCCACTGTAACATTTGTGGTTTTATCTGCTTTTATTCATCACATGTGCTGCTGGTGATGCAGTCATCAATGTTGCAGGTTATGGTCTTCGCTAATGGTATTCTGAGCATTGTATAACATGTAAAGTGATTTCTTGTTCAGAAAATATTTTATTTCATTCAATAGTTTTAATGTTCCTGTATCTCCACGGCGACATGAAGTCAAACCCGGCTGGTTCCTGTGTGATTCGAAGCCCTGTTTACATGCCTCCGGTTGGTTGTGGTTTAGGTTTAAAGCTAGGTTCCCACTTTTCTGTTTTAATCTTTTTTTCTTTGAACTCCACTGCAGTCAAATGTAATAAACTTCTCGGTGTACACAGGTCTCCAACATCAAATGAATGCAGGAGTTGGTAATAATGCTTCTTTTCATGTCTGCTTCAGCTGAATGCTGCGATCTCAGGCCCACTGTGGATTAATTGCTTTGGATGCAAAAGAATTTTTAATTTCTTCACTGAACCTTGTTTAAAAAAAATAAAGAAGAAAGAATGCACATTTTTATTTTTTTTATGTGAGAAAATTTTCAGGGACAAAAGAAAGAAGTTCAAATACATGCTGAGAGTGAAACTCCTTCCCAAAGATGAAGCTATATCACAGATTTCAAAAGAAAATAAAAACAGGAGACCATGGATAATATAGGAAATAGCGCCCCCTTCACTTCCGGAGTGCAATGGTCCCATTTCCAAATAAGGTCTGAGACTGACAGCGGTCCGTCCCGCCCCTTCCTGTTTGCTGCTTCTCCGCAGTGTAGCAAACAACGGTTATTCTGACTGTACCCAGAATGCATCGTTCTGTAGTTCTGCATTAAATAGTTGAAATCTGGTGATGTCCTGCTTGCTTTCTGACCGGTGACCCAAACCAGGCACAAAATTAGCAAAGCTTTTGAATGGGAGATGGACAGGTAGGCGTGCAGTAACTAATTTGTTGAGGGCGACATCCTGTGTTGTATGTTAGGTATCAACGTGGTTCAAATTAGCGCTTTAGCATTAGCTGTTGGTATTTTACAACTACGGTACTTAGGGACTGGAGGGAGTTTTGAACACAAACTCCAAACTTTCCAACTTTGAAAATTGTTTTTCCCAGATGGTTTCTACTTGTTCAAATCAAGATAATTAGTCTGTGAACGTAACACGCTTGGTTTGGACCCAGACGGCGGTTATTACAAACGTAGTAAATATGTTATATGTCAAACAAGGTTATTGAAATTGGGGGATTTTTTGTTAAATTCGTGTTTCGTTCTCTGACCAGTCAGGCGTATTAGTTATGTGTGAGAGAAGTTTTGTTTGTTGCTACTGTATATAGAATACCATCACAAAACATTATTATTAATAAAAATATGACATCATAAAATAGATTTTTATTTCTTTTGTATTGTTCTCATCTCCAAAATTTAGTGCTGGAAAAGTTTGAAAACTTACCTTGAAAATGCTTGAAAAGTTCTTAGATTTTGCTGTGGGAAAAATATTAGAATATGCAGTTAAAACAAAAACAAATTAACATTTTTGCATATGGTTTACACAGAGTTCATTCATTAATTAATTTTTTTTTAAATTAATCAAACATAAACAAAGCCTGCAAATCTCACTAAACTGAAAATTAAAAATAATTTTTATTCCATTTTTTTTCACCTGAAACATGAGCAATAGATGGAGCCGATTTCATACAGCAGTGTGTGAAGATCACATCAAACACAAACATGGATGAAAGACAAAGCACCTCTGCTGTATGTGCCGTTACTTGCAGCAGAGTTCATTAGTGTGTGAGTGGAAATAAAGGCCCTGCGTTTGGGGATTTCCCCCCTTCCAGCACGTTGCCTCAACTCGAACGCCGCCGCCGCTGCACAAACGCATGGCTGAGGGCGGATTCTCATCAGATCCCAGATCCTGTCGTCTTTCCACACACAGGTGGAAGTTCCTTCTCCTTAGCTCGCTGCGTACGTATAGTGATGGAAATATGGCTTTGATACGTATAAAAACTGATTTATGGCTCCACTTTTATCACGGCTCAGTCAGAGCAGCTGCCCCAAGCGCTCCGTCCTGTGGAGAGGTATTTTTGGGGAGGAAACCACCTGCTTTGATTTACGGCTCCTAAAAGCTGAAAGTTGTGGTCTGGACTGAAGAGTGTAAAAGCCCAGACATCTCTCTTCAGTTTGGTCTGAGCTCTGAGCAGACCATATCCCACAGTCCTACATGAAATAAATTTATTAAAAAGTTGCAGTCTGGAGTGTGTCGCAGTACTAAAATTGCTTTACTTATTGGGGCAGTATTATGTAAAATTGAGTTTTTTCAGGGGCTGCACAGTGGTGCAGTTAGTAGCACTGTTGCCTTGCAGCAAGAAGGTCCTGGGTTTGATGCAGAACCCAGGACCTTCTTTCCACCGCTGTCTTTCTGCATGGAGTTTGCATGTTCTCCCTGTGCATGGTGGATTCTCTCTGGGTACTCCGGCTTCCTTCCAAAGTCCAAAAACTGTCAGGTTAATTGGTCTGTCTAAATTCTCTTTATGTGTGTGTGTGCATGGTTGTTTGTCCTGTCTCTGTGTTGCCCTGCGATGGACTGGCGACCTGTCCAGGGTGACCCCGCCTCTTGCCCGAAATGTCATGATAGGCACCAGACCCCCAGTTATAGAAATGCTGTATATATCAAATATGACTTAAAAGAAGTTTACTTTCAAGTAAACGTCCTGATTTACCGCCTTGAAAATGGGCCTCTGTCTCTTTAAGAAGCTCCCGCTCTTTCTGAAACTCCGCCTTCAGGAAGTCATCACTAATGTTTTTACCAGCGTTTTGCTCTGAGAAGTAGCTCCTATAATGAGCTCAGCAGTTCCACCATGTGTTTGCCAATTGCTGCTGGCTAGTCTGGAGGAGCTGAGTGGGGGAGGAGCTGTGCCTCGAAGGCTGGGCTAGGTCTACTCAGGTGTTCTGCTCAGCTGAATAGTTGCCATGGAGATTAAAGGATTTCTCAAACATGCATGAAAGAATCAAAGCAACACTCCAGGTATGACTTTCATGAGGGATTAACATTATAATATAATGTAAAGCTAAAAAAAGTCAATTTTACATGACACTGTCTCTTTAAGATGATTCTGTTACTCATCGAAACATTTACGTTGATGCTTTTTGTTTTTAAATATTGTGAGCTTTGCATTCTTTTGTGTATTTATCGGTTCAACAGTTAGGGACGTCCTCCAGAGACGCTCGCTAGCGCTAGCACTAACCGGCGCTGTGAGATCTGCATTGGAAATGTGTTTTGTCTCCCGGGGCGACGGGCCCTCCTTCATTGTTTTACGGCTATCTTGACACCCACTCACCAGAATGGAGGCACGCCGCACTGAACCCTGGGATCTGCGATGCTGCCACCGATAGGCACAGCATCGGCGCTGATTCCATTAAGCTCCAAATTAAAGCAGGCACATCAAAGGGGCCTGCGAGAAGGCAGCATGGAGATGTGAAGGGGGAGAGGGGAGCAAAAATGAGTGAGGGGAGGAAAAAAAAAAGAAGAAAAACCTTCTTTATGCAATCCCCGAACGTGACAGAGCCTAATCCAAATCAATATCTGTGAGTGGTGCAGTGTTGCTACAATGCTAGTTTGGAACACATTAGCAGAAGATGAAAGCATCAAAGTGGTTAGCTTGATGAAAATGTGTCTTTTATGTCATGAGACAAAATTAGGGAATTCTGTAAGAGCTGTCATGCATTCTTGCACCGTTGTTGTTGTGCAGGAGTTGGTGGCGGCGTCTTTTCAGGCCTGATGTGTGATTTTTATCCCCGTCTAAAGCCTCTTCGTTGTCAGAGCAGCGATAATTGAACCGCTCTCACCATCAGGCATGTAGGAAAAGCTCATGTGACCTTTTCATTCAAATAATTCAAGCACAATAAAGTGGGAAACAGATGCAATTAAGCCCAAAATTATTCACACCTCTGGCAGATTTAGATTTTTATTTCATAGAAAATTTGTGTAAAGATGATGGTGATTCATTGGAGCTCAGTTGTATAAAAACATTTAAAAAGCAAATAAAAAGCAAATATAAAGAGCTGCAGTGAGTAAATATTTTTCCATTAACTATTGAGAAGGATATAAATAATTTTCAACATGCTCTTTTAAATGTGTAAAGAAACCTGACACTTCATTTACTTGACTATCAGAAACAAATTTCTTGGTTAAAAGTATTTCTTGTTTTTTATTTTCAACTAAAAAACTTCCAGATCTATGAGCTTCTTTGGACTTTAATGGATTCTGCCAGCTTTTGATTTCACCACAAAACAAATATAAATGATCATAATCAAATGAAGTGAAAACATGTCTAAAATTTCATGAGTTAGAACAAAGACAACTATGCCAAATCACGTTGTGGAGCCAGATATTCCAGTTCTTACCGTCAGTTGGGAGAATAATTCCTCTAATTTGCTAATATGCTAATAGTGTAGCTAATTTTTCAATTAGCGGTTTTGCTAACTTTGTTTAGGACACTTAACTTTCGCTAAATGCATTTATCACATAAATTCCAAAGCACTAATTTACTCGGCTGTTTTATAAACTTTCAGTCAAATAAAGTTCAACATCTGTGCTAATTTTTTGCTTAGCACTTTAGGAAACTTTGCCAACTTTGAAGACATTTAGCAAACTTAGCTTCCACCAAATTAAATTTTCTTGATAAATTCTGAAGCGCTAACTAACTTTGGCAGTTGAATAAAGATTAACATCTATGTTGAAGTTGTGGTTATTGAATTATTTACATACTTAGATATTTATATTCTTTTATTTTGGAAGTGGAAGAAGATCGTTCAGATCAGCTTTCTCTCTCCAGTTTGAAAACTTTCCTTTAAAAGTGCTTGGATTTTACGGTGAGAAAATATCAGAATATGCAGTTAGAACCAAAACACATTCTGAAATATATGACTTCCACAAAAAAGAGTTAATTTATTGATAAAATTTTTTTATTTTTATTAAAATAATCCTTATTAATTTATTCATAACTGCCAAATATGAGTTTAAATTGTGGGGCTCTTATAAAGTTGATTAAATGTCACACTGCAAAAAATCTTACCAAGTATGTTTAAGTTTTTAGTGCTAATATCTTAGTACACTTGATATAAGACAAAACTAACTTACAAATAACTTTTTATTTGTTTTGAACTAATAATACCTTAATATTGATGGGGAAACTACTAGTTTCACTGGCAGATTATTTTAATTATGATGAGACATATTTCCTGTGTTGTAAGTGAAATAATCTGCCAGTGGAAGTATTAATGTTTTCATCAATATTTAGGAGTTAATGACTTAAAATAAGCTTCTTTTCTTGCAGAAAGTTACTTGTAGGTCAGTTTAGTCTTATTTGAAGTGTGCTAAGACTTTTGCAGTGGATTTTCTGTTTTTGCTGTGCAGCTCCAGACTGAGCTGGATGTTTAGTTTTCCGTTAGTATCTGTGAGGCTTCATCTGTGTCATGTGGAGGGTAACACGAGGGGGACCGCTGGGATCCCGTTGTCTCTCCTGATAATCTGTATTTATTTTTCTGTGAAGGGTGGAAAATTTGCTGCTAATCCCTCAGGTTTCTGTAAGTGTTTTATCAACCAGAGATTCTTCACCAGATGACACCGGAGATAAGACGGAGGGAAAGTCTCTACGTGATGCCGGACGCATAATCCCGGCCAGGTTTGTCCAGCGGATTTTCCCGCTCAGTCAACACCGGAGAACCTCGCTGTAAGCGTCCCTCTCTTGTTTGTTTCCAGAAGCAGAGAAAGGTGAAGAGGGGTGACACGCAGCGGTGGTGAGGGTGGTGTTTGTGGCCCTACAGCAGTCTGCCTGATTACATCGCCACACAAGCGTGTCTTCAAAGCCTTCCCCTCCCCACCGCCCAGTTTGACCAGATAAGGGCCCCCTCTCGCTGCGGTTCAGCTGGGGGACAGGAAGACACACGAAGGGGTCAACAGTAGTGCCATCTGCGCCTCATGTTCAGCAAATACTGCACATCTCTGTCAACAGACCGTCTTACTGTACAAACACTTCCTCTGGTGCTCGTGCCGCCGGTTTGTTTTATCGTTCCGGTAAGTTTTACCGGGTTGCTGTTCGTTTTTCTTTTGTCTCAACAATAAAGCCGTTTATTAAAACTCTGAAGCAGGCAAACAGACTTTCTTGTAATCTTTAAAGGGGCAGTACTATGTGTTTTCCAAGTACATAGGGCCATTTTATAACACAATCAAGTTACTATGTTATAAATATGACTTTGTAATTTAATACCTTGAAATTGGGCCTCTGTCTCTTTAAGAAGCTCCTGCTGTTTCTGAAACTCCGCCTTCAGGAAGTTATCACAACATGGCTCCTTTATTAACCCTTTAAAAACGTTTTTACCTTCGTTGCTCTGAGAAGAAGCTCCTTTAAGAAGCTCAGCCGTCCCACCAGGTGTTTGTTAATTGCTGTTGGCTAGTCTGATGGAGCTGAGTGGGGGAGGAGCTGCACCTTAGAGGCGGGGCTAGATCCACCCAGGCATTTTACACATGGTTGCCATGGAGATTAAAGGATTTCTCCAACATGTATGAAAGAATCAAGGCAACACTCCAGGTTTGTTTTTCATGAAGGAAACATAAAAAACGTTGATTTTACATGAAACTGCCCCCTTTACGTTCTCCAGATTTTTTAATGTGACACCGACAATATAGGTATAAGTCGTCAGTACAAGTTTATATTATTCACACAGTTAATTTTTTAGAAGTTAATTGATATTAAATGCAAACATGTTTCAAAATACTTTTAAAGCTGCAGTATGTAAATCGCTTCAATTTATCTTGTGAATCACGCTTTCTTCACATTTCATTCTTATTTGGTTCTAAATGGCAAAACAAGCAGCACGATGCATTATCAAGTAAAACTACGGCCGCAGCTGATTATTGAATAAATGGAGAATATTTTATGATTTGAATGTAAAAAAGCAGGAGTTCATTCTTCAATATTTGATATGTTGTTTACTCTTCAAGACTAACGCATCAATGAGCCAATCATGAGATAATAACTACCATCTTGGTCTACATCAGGGGTGTCCAAAGTGTGGCTCGGCGGCCATTTGTGGCCATCAGAACAATCCAGAAGGCCGTTGATCACAGTCCAGACATTTGATGGAGATTTAAAAACAATTTTGGGTGAAGTTTTCACTGATACTGCAACACAAAGTATTTTTCCAGGTTTTTGCTTTGAATTTAATTTCTTTTAATAGTAAAAGGAGACCAAATAAACAAGCTGGGCATTTTAGGTTATTAAGCTTAGACATATTCTGTTCTTGTTACTGAAAAGACACAAAAAAAATCCAGAAGATGAAAAATTTACTGTATGTTGTTTTTTTTGTTTTTTGTTGGGGGTTTTTATCTACAATTTACATATATTTCATTTACAGAAATCCTACTGCTTTGCTCATTACATTAAAATATTGTGTGCTTAGTTTATTTTTTATTTAAAAAATAGTTTTTGCTATTAAACGTTTGTGCCTCTCGGAGTTCTTTCAACTTGCCATAAAGTTTGTTCTCCCCAGGTTCTGTAGTTTCTAACAGTAATCTTCCACTTCCTGCCTCCAGACGACTCGGCCGTGACCTCGCCTGCAAGGTGGTTTCCACGTTTGGGAAGGTGAGACCTACAGGAGTCTGCCGAGGCCCCCCACAGTCTGAGATTTCTCTAAAAATTTCAATTACATCTGTGGTTTCCAGGGTTTGATGAGTGAACGGCTGACAAGCCGGGACAACAAAGGAGATGGATGCAGTCACCGCGCTGCTGGGTAATAAAATCCGGGAATATCAAAGTCATCTTAAAGAAAGCTGCGGCGCACAGAGTGAGCTGTTCCCCAAGCATGTGTCTGCGTAGCGAGGGGAAGCTGCCATGTGGGGACTTGAACGGCAGCCAGTGAAAACAGAATCGGCTTTGCATGGAGGAGAAAAGTTACACAACAGAGCCTGTAATACCTGGTCAAACAAACCTGTGACTGTAGGAGGATTTCAGACAATTGAGTCGTTCAAGATTGAAAAGGATCACAAGACTGCAACCAAATAGACTCCTTTTTTCATCTGGGAGAGGCCCGGATCGCTTCGCCCATTATTAATGATGAGTGTGAAACTTTGATTTGTGTGCGGACTAATGGGAAGCAAATTGTCTGAGCATGTTTTTGATTTGAGACGGAGGGATTCCTTAATCCTGAACCAAAAGGAAGAAACAAACCTCAGAGGTTTGGTTTGGTGAAGAGGGAGAGTGACAAGAACCGGGCCAAACCCTCCACACCCCAAAATGATTAAGTCTGGTGCTTTGATTCGTTTTTTGTGGCAGAGATTCAACATAACAGAGACATCGCTTAGCGACTTCATATCGACGTGTTAGCATCATGCAGTTGCTGTACGTTTGCCAACGTTATGTTCATGTTGACGATCTTATGGAATAAGATTAGGGCCAAAAAAAATAATTCTGAGAAAAAAGTCAGAATCCTGAGCCAGAATTCTGTTAAAGGTCAAAATTATAACTAATTATCTAAATTCTGAGAAAAGGTTTGAATTCTGAGTTTAAAGTCTTAATTTTTTGTTTTCCTGTTCCTCTTCCGTAGGATCTTCATTATGTCCCTCAGATGCTGTGTTGAATTTGTGTCCAGTGACTGTGGGTCCGGCTGAAGTATCGTGATCTGTAGCCATCAGAAGATGAATTCCCTGTGGTCAGAAACAAGCCCAAAAAGACTCTGCTATTTAAATACAAACTACAGTAATAGAAACCAAAGAATAATAATAACTATACAGGCATGCCTAATACAGTTGTATGTGAGTGTATATTGTCCTTTGAGCAGTCAGGCTCTCTTTTATTCTTATAACAAGGATCTTTAAGTAGTTTATATGCCACAAATCTGGAACAAATTTCCAGAAAACTGCAAAAATGCTGAAACACTGAATTCCTTTAAATCAAGGCTAAAACTCCACCTGATTATAGCTGCCTTTGATGAATAACAACTGAAACTTTGATTAATATTTGATGACAGTTACTCTTGGTGAGTTTGATGATGGCATTTGACAAAATATAATGTTCCTTTCTTGTTTCATAATTGGTTATGATGGTGTTGTGTTGTGTTGTGTAAGGCAGTAATGATTCGACAACATTAATTTGTAAAATTCCTCCTAAATTGTGTTTTACTGTTTATCGCGATGTGTTCCTGTCGGACAATTATTTTTGTTGAGCATTTCGCATTTCACTTCCGCCAATGAGCTGTTAGCGGATGCTAAGTGTTATAAGCATCATGGAGGTGGAGACAGACAGCAGCAACGCCAATAAAGAAGCTAAAAGGGTCAAAGTGTGGGATTAATTTATAGTTTAAACTAAGCCGAGAAGATAACAGCTCAGTGCGTTTACTTCAAAACAGAACTGGCGTTTCTCAAAGCAGATCCTCGATCTCTTCAGCAGGAAACGCCGCTACTAGCATCAAGCTAACTCTGCTAACAGGTGACGTTTTTGTTCCCTTTTGCAAAACACTGCTAACTTTTATCTGAGATTGAGTGACATGGCTTAAAAGCGTGGCACGCATTTCATATCTGTCGATATCGATAATTATTTATTAGTTTTTTGTTATAAATATTTTAAATACTGCCAAACTGGTGACACATAGCATAGGTTGTTTCTTGGTAACCGCAGTTGGAGGGAACTTAAAACTTCTTGGCTTGTTGCTAGGTAACCAAAAATGAGAACGTTAGTTGATGACGTCACCGTCTTAGAACCGCTCTCTAGCAGCGGCTGAAGACTTTGCCTGCCTACATCCCCCAGAATGCCGCGCGGGCCTGGATCGGAGTTTAGTGAAATTATTTAATATTCAAGAAGAGTAATTACATTAAAAAAGATTAAAAATATCTATTCTATAAAAACATTCATTCTTCAAAAGTAATGTATTGCATTTTAAGAAATAAAATGTTTTCTTATTTAAAAAAGAACTAAAATGTTTCTTACTAGCATTTTCTATTTAATATATTGTTATTCGATTACTTGATTAATTGTTAGAGTAATTGATAGATTACTTTATCATTACTAAAATAATTGTTCACAACCGCCCTATTGTTACGTTTTTATCAAGTGAAGCCTTGTCTCCAAAATATGCTCTACAGGTAAACTTTGTCGTTTAACAGTCGCATGTATTTTTTGTTGAAATGTAATCCTGATGAGGCACAGCAGGCGAGTTCTGAGGCACACGCCACAGCAACCTGGGTCTGGAAGGGTAACATAATATCACAAAATATTCCTTAAGACGATGAAGTCACACCGAACGAGAGGAAGCATCTGGCTGCAAGCGACCACATGCAGAAAGCAGGACAATAAGGCTGTTTAACTGATGGAGGGAGGAAGAGGAGAGGATGATGAAGAGCCACTTGCAGTGCAACTTTACTGATGACAGAACAGAGCAGAAATACATTTTAGTTTTTATTTTTCCTTGTCAGTTAAACATCAGGATGAATGTACAGTAAGGCGGCTTCAGATACAGGTCTGTGTGTGTGTTTTGTGTCTGAAAGGGGCTGTGCGTGTGTGTGTGTGTGTGTGTGTACGGTGAAAGGGTGGAGCTCTGAATAGAGGGCCCCTCTCGCCCAGACTTGAAAAGGCATTCTTTCATCATTGCTAATCTCCCAAACATAAACATGAGAGCATCCACACAATCTCTCTCTCTCTTTCTCTCTCTCTCTCTCTTTCTCTCTCCCTCTCAGGGCCGAACGAGGCAGCAGGGGGGTGTGACCCTCCCAGTACCGGAGGTGAGGGACTGTACGGGCGCGCGGGGGGCCGTGGTGCTGTTTGTGTTACTGAGAGTCACGGCGGCCGTATCAATCAACATATCAGGTTTATAACAGTTGTTTTGGAGATTTCCAGAGTATTCTTGGGTGTGTGTGAGAAAGCGTCTGCGAACTGGTTTTTGATTTAAGACCTGTGTGTGTAGTCGTGTGTGTGTGTGTGTGTGTGTTTTTCCTGTGCAGGAAGGGTTTCATCCTCAATGTTTTTCCACATATGTAAGCATGGGAGGTGTAATTGCTTGTGATTTCAACAGAAAATTAAGTTACAAATTGCTCATAGATACGAGACAAAAGGAGAAGCACTATCCTCCAGAGAATCCGTGGATCTGCTGGGAGTGAACATGGTACGAGTGACAAGTCGCCATTTTGTATTTAAAGAGGCAGAATTATGCGTTGTCCGGCCACATAGCGGCGATTTGGGGTCCTCTGGACTTGATAAGGTGTTAGACAAGTACAAAGCCTTACCATTTATATATCTTAATCAAGTAACTATTTTACCTTCAGTTTTTATAAAGATGCAATTTGACTTCAATATTTAACACCTTGACATTGGTCCGCTGTCTCTTTAAGAAGCTCCTGCTCTTTCTGAATCTCCGCCTGCAACATGGCTCCTCTATTAACCCTTTAACGATGTTTTTACCAACGTTTCACTGAGAATTAGCTCCTATAACGAGCTCTGCAGTTCCACCAGGTGTTTGCTAATTAATGCTGGCTAGTCTGAAGGAGCTGAGTGGGGGAGGAGCTGCGTCTCGGAGGCGGGTCTAGGTCCATCCAGGCGTTTTGCACAGCTGAATGGTTGCCATGGAGATTAAAGGATTTCTCAAACATGCATGAAAGAATCAAAGCAACACTCCAGGTTTGTTTTCAATGAGGGAAAAACATTATAGCATGATGGAAAGCTCAAAAAGTAGTTTTTTTATATAAAATTGCCCCTTTGAAATAATTTTTAAAAAATTGTGAACCGTTCTATTTCTCATGCTAAGATAATTTTTTATTTTCTATCCCTAAAGACACATCTTTAACACCCAGAGATAAACTGATGTTTCTGTAGTTTAAGAGCAGCAGGACTTTGGAAATACGTGTTGTAAAAACTAAAAAGACTTTTTATTTTAAAAATAAACAGTTTTTGCAGAGGGGTAGTAACTGAAACGGGTCTGAGTCAAAAAATGAAAAAAGCAACTGGAAACTTGGAACTCCAGTGTAAATACTGAGGAGGTGATGAACACCAAGGCTCACTTCTCATGAGAGTTTATTTATTTATTTCAAACATTTTCACATTCACAGCTCGAATATCATGATGTATATTTAGAGAACTACTTTAAAAGGAGGTAGGCAGAATTATTTGATCCTGCCTCCTTTCTTTTATATGTCTTACTTTAATGTTATTATTTATTTCAGACAAGAAAAGAAAAAATAAAATATATTTATGAATCTTACTTCTGTGATTTGGATACGGAGTGAGTTCTTAAAGTTGACCTTCATTCTGGATTTTAATGCTGGATTAATGAAATTAATCTGGAAACAGTTGAGACACAACAGGTTTTGGAAGATGCTTTGTCTGGTGCAAAAATAACAGCATTTCAGAAAAAGAAACAGCAGTCCAACATGTCAGAGGTAGTTTAACCATCTGGGGTACTTTGCTGTTTTAGGAACCAATAATTCTGCTCTCTGGTAGAAAATACAGAAACAATAATGTCTGGTAATCAGTTCTTGACCTCAGACTCAAATTGGGTTAAACAGCAGGACAGTGATCAAAAGTCAACACCAAGTCCCCCTCTCAGTAGCTCTAAGAATCAATGAAGGGTTTGGGTGGCCTAGTCAAAGTCTGGATAAGTCTAGGAGTGCGTTAGAGTCCTTTGATCTGATTGGATGGCACAGTGAGGTTAGCTAGCACAGCCACTTATATGGTGTAGGGTGAGATTACTTCTTCACTCCAGTTGGTTTGAGGAGCAATTTTTTCTTTAATAATGAAAATCAACATCAGTGGTGAAATAAAACACCAGCAGGGAGATCAACACTTACTCTTTACTTCTCTGAACAGAAGAAGTGCCCTTCTGAAATAGTTTTGTTTTGTTTTTTTATCTTCCTGAGGCTCAACAGCAGGACAGTTCGAAAGGCTAATAAATAGATTCATAAAAACAAAGGATATGTATGATTTCAGGACTTTTTAGTTTTATAAAACTGATTTTTATTAAACTGTTTTCTCAGTTTCAGTGTCATTAGTTTTAAACATAATAGCCTTGATCTTGATGTGACTAATAACTTTAGAGAGCTTTCGGTGCAAAGCCATGAATTGTAAATGGACAGAATATTGGCATGTGAGCTGGAAGCAGAGAACAGCGTGTGCTCCACTGCGCAACATGGACGCTCATTTCCCAGGCCTTCACTGCTGGCATGAAATGAGCCCGACTCACATGAAGCATGCCTACGAGTGGGCATACACACACACACACACACTAGATCTGGTTTTTGCGTAGCATTTAAGAGATAAGGCCAGCGAGTTAATGTAGACGAAGTGCCATAATCCAGTTTTCGTCCCTCTCTTTCGTCTCTTCCCCCTCTCCGCTCGTCTCCAGCAGCTTCTCCGCGCTTCAGCTGCATATCTGTAACAGATTAGGGCAGATCACGGAGGATTACCGCCACCAGACACAGCCCCCCGACACGCTGACCAGAGACGCCCCCGCAGGGAGACGGAGAGCGGCAGGAGGTCCAGGACCGGTTTTAATATTTAGCTGCTTCATTTATTGATCACGGGGCCAGAAGGGGAAAACTGACTGCATTCTCTGAGGTTAAGAAATATTCATAAGAATGATTCTATTTGGTTTATATGAAATATAACCACTCTAAGCACCCTGTATTGCTGGAAGGATGCATAACGCCTTGGTACCTGATATTCATGAGGGATTCGCATGCAGAATGACAATAGGTCCAACTTCTTTTATTGTTATTTGCATCTGATTTCAAAAATGAAAAAAAATAAAAAAGGAATCTGTAGTGCTTGGTAGCAGATAATAATCACCTAAAACTCTCGAGCACCTAAAGCTAAATATCTGACAGACAAATCATTACCTTGTTTGCTTTATTCCAGACTCAACAACTTGATTTTCCTCTGCAGCGCGCCTCAGCGGCACCCAGTGGCCGCTGTGGGGTACTGCACTCTGCAGCGGAGTTTATCACACGGATTTGATGTTTGAGATAAAATGAAACTGATATCCCAGCATTTTTAAATGCGATGCTTATGGGGGGGTTTAAGGGCAACATTTCGAATTTGAAACGCATTTTAAATGAGGGGAAACTTTCCAGACAACTTTCCCAGAGTTAACTGTTACAGTCCAGAGAGAATATTTCACCCATTTTCATTAAAAGGGAGTCTGAGTAAATTAGTATCAGCCTTTATCCCTCCTCATCCAGTGACACCATGTTTATGATCAATAATATATGACTGGAATAAAATGCATACATGATGGAGATACACTAACTCCACTTGTGTTTGAATGTGATCACAATTACATTCATGTTCTTTGTAAAGAGAGTTTTTTCTTGTTTTATCTTCAGAATATCTCTCCATATGTGACTGAACTGAAGCAATCAGATCAAAGAGAATATTTCAGTGTTGTTCCACCATGGACGGGTAATTTACTTTATAGTCAGGTTTAGATTAGAGGAGCTCCTCTCCTCCACGCAGGCAGAGTTGAAAACAATATAGGTTTCATGTTTTTTTATGATTGTAACTCTGGGATGCAAAACTGACTTAAGTAAGATGAAAAAGCAGTTTTTGCATCATATAATATTTTGTACTGCATCACATCAACAATTAAATATAATGTATAATAATTAAAGGGGTAGTATCATGTAAAATTGACTTTTTGTTAGCTTTACGTCACGTTTTAATGTTATTCCTTCATCAAAAACAAACATGGAGTGTTGCCTTGACCCTTTCATGCATGTTGGAGAAAACCATTAATCTCCATGGTAACCATTCAGCTGGAGCTAGGTCCACCCAGGACCTTGCTCCTCCTTCGAGGCGCAGCTCCTCGTCAGAGCTGCAGCTTCTAAGCTTTAGAGCAGCCCTGCCCCGCGACTCGACTCCTTCAGACTAGCCAGCAACAATTAGCAAACACCTGGTGGAACTGCTGAGTTCATTATAGGAGCTACTGCTCAGAACACCGCTGGTAAAAACGTGTTAAATGGTTAATAGAGGAGCCAAACCTTCGCATAAAGACAGTTACAAAATCAGCCTTCTATCACCTGAAGAACATTTCCAGGATTAGAGGACTAATGTCTCAGCAAGATCTAGAGAAACTCATCCATGTATTTATCGTTAGTCGCATCGATTACTGCAGCAGTGTCTTCACAGTCTGCCTAATAAATCCATCAGATCCAGAACGCTGCGTCAGGCATTCTGACTAAAACCAGGAAGATGGAGCACATCACACCAGTTTTAAAATCCCTACACTGGCTCCCTGTAGCTCCAAGAATAGACTTTAAAACACTGGTGTTAGTTTATAAATCACTGAACGGCTTAAAGATCTGCTGTTGTTGTATCAACCTTCCAGACCTCTCAAGTATTCTGGTTCTGGTTCTGGTTCTAATCTGTATTCCCAGAATCAGACATGGAAAAGCAGCATTCAGCTTCAATGCACCACAAATCTGGAACAAACTTCCAGAAATCTGCAAAACAGCTGAAACACTGAGTTCCTTTAAATCTGGACTAAAACCTTCCTGTTTAGAGTTGGATTTGATTATTACTAAGTGGAATTGATCAACAGATTCGATGAGCATTTGCTTGATGATTTTGATGATGGCATTTGACAAAATGTAATGTTGTTATGCTTGTTTCATAACTGGTCACTGTGATGTTTCATTATGTAAAGCACTTTTAACTGCCTTGTTGCTGAAATGTGCTAAACAAATAATCCTGACTGACTTGTGTCCTTTAAATATTTTATTTAGAATCGTTTCTGTCAGATTTACTAGCTTTCTGAAAACCGACGGCCCTTATGGTGTCCAAAGTCCAGTTCTAATGCAGTTTAGGGTCAGAGGTTAGTGTTTAGTGAAAAGGCATGAATTAGGTTTTAGTTAAAGAGACGATATTATGAATTTTCCAGGCACATTGTGCCATTTTATAGCACAATCAAGTAACTATGTTAACTGCAGTTGTTATAAAAAAAGGCCATACATATCAAATATGACTTAAAAGAAATTTGGCTTTGTAATTGAACACCTTGAAATTAGGCCTCTGTCTCTTTAAGAAACTCCTCCTCTTTCTGAAGCTCCACTTTCAGGAAGTCATCACAACTTGGCTCCTCTATTAACCTTTTAATGACATTTTTACCAGCGTTTCACTGAGAAGTAGATCCTATAATGAGCTCAGCAGTTGTTTGCTAATTGCTGCTGGCTAGTCTGGAGGAACTGAGTGGAGGAGGAGCTGGGCATAGAAGGCCGGGCTAGGTCCAACGAGGCATTTTGCATAGCTGAATGGTTGCAATGGAGATTAAAGGATTTCTCAAACCTGCATGAATAAATCAAGGCACTCCAGGTTTGTATTTGATGAGAGAATAATTTTATAACATGATTTAAAGATGAAAAAAGTACATTGTGCACATTACTGCCCCTTTAAGGTTATGGGTAAGAATATGCTAGTTTGGGTTTGGGTTAAAAGCAGGTAATAAAATGAATGGAAATCAATACAAAATCCTAATATGGGTAGAAATACAAACTTGTGTGGGTGGGTGGGGGCGTTCGTTTGTGTGTGTGTGTGTGTGTGTGTGTGTGTATGTGTGTGTGCGTGTGTGTGTGTGGCCTGGGCCGGCCTGAGGCTCCACCTGGACGTAGAACAAGTGGGAAACCATCAGGGGACACGGACGCCGCTCAGCCCACTACAAAGGGCTGGCGGGGTGAGGCGCACGGACGCCATAACACAGCCAAAGTCCCATTGTTCTGCCCCCGTTTCATCTCTCCTCCTTCTCTCCAAATATTTGGAGGAACACTCTGAATAACATGCTGGTACCGAGAATATTGTGCTGTGTATATTGTTGAAAGGAACTCAGCCAGTCTGAGTTTTTCGCTCTTCAAAGACGCTTGCTTTGTTTTGTTTGGGTTTTGTTTGCTCCCGCATTTGAATTGTGCTCCGTGATTTCGTGGATATCTCATTGTTCCAGGATTTGAGATTGTTGGACGGAGAAGCGCCCACTGGCTCATTTATTTTCGTTGTGTCATGTGACTCATTGTAACTGGAACGCAGTGGGAGAAGCAGGCTGCAAAAAGGTGCAAAAACACAAAAAAAACAACATGTAGCTCCTGCTTCTCTCTGCTGTAGCTGCTGTTTGTGAGAGAAAGTTTGATTCTCCCTAATCATTAGACGCCCGTATGGGTTCCAGCGGGCTCATTTCCATACCGAGCCAATGGGAAGTTGCTGATTAAAAATACAAGACCGCAGCTTTTGCTTCAGAGTTCAAAAACACAAAGCTGAAAGTGAGGAACTGAAGCATTAATCATGTGATCAGTGGGGGATGAGCATGAATCTCAACGATGCGGGGTTACAGCATCGCCGTTTGATGGCCCTTTCTGGGGACCCCGGAGCTGATTGGGCCCTCAGGGCGCCCTGCAGCGCTGCCCCGTCGCAGGGGCCTGACTGACAGCGCTAATGAAGTCTGCCATCGCCGGGCAAGGGACCACTCAAGAGAAGGCGCCAAACTTCAATCGTCCGCAGAGTTTGTATCTCTCAGCGGCGAGGGGGTAAAGAGAGGGACCCCCTGGGGAGCCGGCGGCCCGCAGCCTGCCTTTGAATGTTCCTCCGATTACCGCGTGTCAGGGGCGTGTCTGGGTTTGTATTGGGTGGCACACTAAGGCTACGTTCCTGCTGCAGCCCTTCTGCCACCTGAAACTGATCTGTTCATGACAGTCTGAGCAACGTAGATCTTCTTCATTTTTTTTTAACAAATGTGACCCAAACACTGCAGGCTTTCAGGATACATTTTTGTGCTTTTTTTTTTTTTTTTTCGTCGCTGCTTACATTTCCAAATATATGCAACAAACAATATACATTCACCAACTGAGAAACCAGAAACAAAATAAACAGAATTGAGCATTAAGGCTTGCAGTGTGAACGAAGCCTACAATTGTAATTTCATCTAAATTCTTTGCTTAGATTACAATGAGGAGCGAGTCAAAACCAGAATAACAAATTAATTTACTTACCAAAACTGAAAACACGGATCTGTTTATGTAGTAAAAATACTCACAGGATCATTTTTACACTTACTATTAGGCGACACCAAGCTAAACAGACTAACTGTACACGACCCTATTTTTAGATTTATTGATCAATTGATTGATTCCGTTGATTGATTCTAAATAAAGAAAACTTTATTTATATAGAACTTTTTACAAGTCAGAAACCACAAAGTGCTTTACAAAATACAACACAGGAAAACTCAGAAAGAGAGATAAACAGCAAAATTAATCAAAAGCTGATCTGGATAAATGTGTTTTCTGCTGGTTTCATACAGTGTTAGGGAATCCAGGCAAACTGCATCTAAAAGCGACCCAAATACACTCAGACCTTTTTTGGCAATAATTCAATGTTTTTTGGTGTCTGGAAAATGAGTCGTTTCAAAAACGTTATGATTGTTATGTCACAAGTCAGCAGGCACTGTGATGTTACCTAGCAACCCGAGTTGAGTTCCGTCTGTTACCTAGCAACCCGAGTTGAGTTCCGTCTGTTACCTAGCAACCCGCGTTGAGCTCCAGCACTTTTGGTCGGCTGGTTTTACCGTGTTATGCACTGTACAATGGCTGCTGGAAAATACAAGTGTTCTACAGTCCTTCCACTGGCTCCCTGAGCTCAGAGAATAGACTTTAAAATACTGATGTTAGTTTATAAATCACTGAACAGCTTAGCTCCAAAATTTATTAAAGATCTGCTTAGGCCTGTCACTATAACAAATTTTGCTGAGCGATTAATTGTCTCAAAAATTATTGCGATAAACGATAATATTGTTTGAAGACCTTTTTACACTGATTTAATGGAAATGACGTTATAATGCATGTGATTTCCTGCCAAAGATAGATGCACTTTATTTTCAAAGGAACACTTAATACTAGAACTGATAAACAAAATAAACAAAAAACCAAAAACAAAATGGATTCTCAGTCTCCATTAATAAAAAAATTATTTGAATAAAAACTAAGCAACATAAAGCCAAAGTGGAAATAAATACAACCAAAAGAGTGCAGATTATGAAGTCTGTATACTATATTACCCTTCA
>CAEFZX010011966.1:0-141454 GCA_903066825.1 Alfaro cultratus | reverse complement strand
TAAGCTGGAGGGAGAGACGCACATGTTCCTTCCCCCACAGTCTCTGGACACACACACACACACACACACTTACACACACACACACACACACACACACACACACACACACACACACACACACACACACACACCTACACACGTGAATGTTTGGCGCCTGCAGAGAGACAGGACACAGCTGCATGATCACCACAATCCCACAGACACACATGTGTACAGCCACTCAGTGCCATTTTAAATTATGCAGCTGCAGCTTCCTCTAAATGATACGTTTTGGCAAAACTACTTCACAGGTTAATGTAGAAAAGTGGCTATTGGTGGACCGTCTGAACGAACTGGGAGTCTGACCCGCTCCATGTTTGCTCCTCACCTTAAATTATTGCATCTGTGTGCCAAAGAGGGAAAACGGCTTTCCAGTTCTGTTCTGTGGGTCATAAACACCTGTTAAAGGTTACTCAACTGTGATGATTAAAATTTATGGCTAATTTTAATGTCTAGTTTCAGAACAAACACAAACAGCGATATCATGTTAGTTTTTCATGTTAATCTGTTGGAAAAACACAGAAAACATGTTAATTTAGGCGGGTAAAACAAAACCCTCTTCAACTCCAGAATAGTGAAGCTTTTATTCGTTTGTCCACCTTTTATTCTCTGCTCAATGTTGATCTATTTCAGTTTTATTGTAGAGGATTTGAGTCAGCCTTAATATTGTTTTTAGAGTGATTTATAAATCCAGTTTATTTATGTAGCTTCTCAAGGACAAGCAGAACCAAACTGAAAATCTGAAACAGCTTCATTAGATACATTTTGCCCACCAATAAACAACAATTTATTTTACAATTTGCTCTCAATTAAGACATTTTAAATGTAAAATATCTGCAAAAGATTGTTGGGGGAAAAACACGTTTGTGGGAAAGGTATACACATTGCTTTTAGAAAACGGGTTGAATTAGTGTAAGTATGGTATCGATCTGGACGCTCTGTCTGTTAAGTGTTATCAAACACAAAATGATCCACATTTATGGGTCAAAGCTTATATCTGTGGTTCTTATTAAGCTCAAACCAATGCATTAAAGAGCATGCAGTTTGTTGATGCATTGCCAGACTAAAAAAAATTCTAGTTTTATGTTTTAATGCATATAATAAAAGATGAAGGTCAGATTTTCTTGTAGCTAGTTACCAGTCAGAGTGGACCACAACTGTCGTTTTACTAGCATGATGTTTGGTTTGTTGACATGGTTAAAGTTGAATTCTCTTGTGTCAGGACTTCTGAGTTCACCAATCATAAATACGGCAAGAGCGCCCCCTATAGTTGAAATTCTGACAACAAATGTTTGAGGTCATACATCAGTGGAGAGTTTACTCTCCAACATGGCTGCTGCACATTAAAACATGATGAAAGTAGCAGTAATGAACTATTTATTAACACTTCTGATGGTGTGTACTATATTAAATAAGTGTCAAACACAATCATGTACGACCTTTATTTGTAAACATGTTTTCTTAATGTTTAAATGTTTAATCTGAAACACATTTTTAGATTTTCAACACTAAACCACATAGCAAATGAGCAAAGTGATTGTGCATTGCTGAGATGTCAAATGGATGATTCATTATGCACAATAGTGTTAACTATCATTTACAAGATAAATGTAGGTTCTGTTAAAAAAGAGACTCTAAACAGTGTGAAACATTTACTTATCTTTATATTGTTTCCAAATTGCTCATTCTCTGCTTTGACTGATGACAAATGTCAGCTATTCAAGTATATCCTGCCTTAGATGTTAGTAGATTGTGTCAAAACTAGAAAGGAAGTCAGTTTGCAAAAGTGTATCATTAAATTTCAAACGAAAGCATCAACAAGTTAGTAAAAGTCCTCTAAAACTGACAAAGTGAAAAACAAACTGAAAACACCGAAAAATACAAGTAGAAAAATAGAACATTTGAAACGGACTCTGTAAAGAAACCCAAAAGTCAGGATGAGCAAAGAAACCATGTGGAGCTTTGCTTTCTTCTCAGCTCCTCTGACCATGTCTTGACACAAACTGACACGCTTGAAAGCTACTGAAGCAAAACCGCAAACCCTGTGTGACATTTTCACAAACTTAGAAAATCTGGACCACGGACAACTTGACAGGTATCAAAGTTACAGAATCAAGTCTTTTCAGCGGGATACCAGTGAAAGTACTGGAGTGACCTCAGGTTTATTCGGCTGTATGGAGAAAACAGTAACATAACCTTTTCAAAGGGGCAGGCAACATAGACTTAAAGTTTTGTTAATTGTGATATCATTGTGATAACGATAACTATACAAGCTATTTATTATTTATTTGTTAGGTAACTATATGGCTTTAACTACATTACACAGCAGTCATAACCCCACAAACACAAATACTGCTCTCTACCAACATATCCATTTCTAATGCACTTCTTTAGCACACCAGTCACATAAATAAGTGTAACTTGTATCACTAAACCGCAGACAGTAACTTTTACATTGATATTTATTGAACAAACAGTGAAGAAAATAATAAAACTAACAATCCCAACAACACGGACAGTTTTGGGGATTTAAACATAATTTGATTTTAACAACGTGATTAACAATAAAGCAAAACTCTTACAACAAGAAATATATCACAATAAATGATGAACAACATGATAAATGACTACCCCTCCCCAACTTGTTGCTGGTGTGCAACCAGAAATGTCTTTGATCAAAAAACAGCCCACCAGGGCAGACAAGCAGCTAATATGAGTTATTTTATACTTTTGTTACTCTATAAAACACAGAAGACCAAAAAATATATATCATATTCTGTGCATCAGACAAATAAAAACTGCCATTACATTTATTTTTCTTTAAGTTTATGCATCAAAATAGCAAATCAACGTTGTTTATAATAACAATTAGAACTAACATTTGCTATGCTTTACTATTTCAGCAGCAATATGAATAACTGATGCTTTACTCTTTCAGTCAAAAACAGTTTGATGATGGTGCCAAATTGTTTTAAATGTTTGACTAAATACTGTAAAGGCTGATATCTGTATTTCCATTAAAAATTTAATTTAACTGAAGTGACTCATTTCATTAAAAATTAAGGTTAGTTAGTTAGTTAGTTAGTTAGTTAGTTAGTATGCCAAATGCACTAAACTGAGCTCTGCAGTTAGGCACCACAGGGCGTTACATTGTTTATTCCCCCGAGTTTGTCTACTTTCCAGTTGGATAAATTAAATCCACACCAAATTGTTTCTCTGGTTAGAAAGTGTCTGCAAATGTCAGTGTGTCAAATTTAATAGCTTATAAAACGTAGGCCTGTGGCATTTGCCATGTCTGGGGCAAAATAATAAATATCTAAATAAAAAAAATAAAAAAAACTTTCCTGTTAAAACGTCCGTATTTATGTGGGTGAGAAGCTTTTGCTGAACAAACCATTTTTGTTTAGCAAAAATGGTTTGAAGCATCACTGAGCATAAAACTGAAACTGGGTGTGGTATAAAAAGCTCTGCAGCTAAATATTAAATCGATGTCGAAATGGGATCATAAACTGTTCAAGGGGAAGAGAAGCAACTTCAGCTTTTCTAATAACAGAAGCTCATATAAAATATTAAATAATTTGATTTCACTGTCAGGAAGGAGCCCTTAAATCAGTTATTGGTGCCATAAATAAAGCTTAGGCTTCATATTATAAGAGTTAAAAAATTCTTTAAAATAACATATTATAATTTATAACAGTAAAGAGTTTTTTTGTCAATGGTAATTAATTTTATTGGTGCTGGTTGCTTGCAATTGGAAATTGGCAGAGATTTAGTATTATTCCATGTAATGTGTCTATAAAACAGAACTGAATATCTTATTTGCCAACTAATTAAATTTAATTATAAGCCTGAGCCTGAAGTAAATCTGAAATATTTTAACTAAGATGTCACTGCTTTAGGTTTTAGACCATAATTGGAGCAAGCAGTTTGACTTCTGCCATTTCTAGATTTATCTCCATTTTGTTGCTTGTTGGGCCATAAAGTGTTAAATAGAGAATTAATACTTTATTCATGCTGATTTTTTTGATTTTCTCTTGAGCAGAACATCTAAAGGGCTGGAGGTGGGCTGATGTAAGCTGTGCTAGATCTGGAAGTAGTTTTGTACCCAGATTTCAGGTGAACACTAGTAAAACAGACCCCTGCGGTAAGAGAACTACCTGCTTGCTTTTATCCTTGAGCTGTGATGTAACAGTAAGCAAGAAACATGTTTGAGGAGGGGGAAGCCATTAGTCACAGCACCACAATTCCCCTTACTCGAATGGCTGGTGACACTGTGGCCTTCCTCCTCTCCACTCAGAGGTGAAGACATCAAAAAAGTCAAGTGACCCTGAGACACAGCCTTGGCATCTCCTTTGAGGTTCTGTTAAAGTGGGGGCAGCAGCACACATCAGTGAGGTCTTAGGGGAAATGGGGGGATTATGAGGCATGAAAAAAGGGTTGAGAGCGAGAGTAGAGGAGCTGAAATCGATATAAAACTCAGGAATAAACGTAAAAGGTTGCAGGGGTTGATGGTACACTTTATCTTTTAATGGAATGCTACTCTTCTACTTTCTTATTCCCCTTTATTCTATTTATCCCAACTCTTCCTCTTGGATTGCGGGTTTGCATTTATGTTTAAATTTGGATGAATTCAGATGAATCCTTTCAAAATACACCTTCAACTCCCTCACCGCCACATTCCCATTTCCAACCTCCCATTTACCTCCCCCCCAATTTCCCAATGTCTCTCCAACCCCCATCCCCCTCTCCCTCTGGCTGTGGATGATAAGCGGTGGCACTACTAATCAGGCTTGCCCTAAATTCGCCCGCGCCCCGCAGGATTAGTTTGTGTGTACGCTGTTGATTCAGAAGCCGGTTGCCAGCAGAGGGATTCGCCCAGTCTGCACACAGAGGAAGTAAATAAAGCCCAGTGTGAATGAGAAGCTCCACTTCTGTTTCAATGAGTCATCAAGTTGAAATAATTGTGCTATTTTTACCCTACAGTAAGTAAAACTGTACTGCTAAATAATTCAGCAGTTTTTGGTGTATAATTAGTTTTGCAGAATATTTTCCCAGAGAAGTTAGAAATCTTTCATCACACAAAAAACACTGCTAAGTGCATTAGAGAGCACTAAAGGTGAACTAAGCTAAGCAAGAAGAAGCCCATTAAATGCTTTTAAAAATAGTCCCTTCCAGTAAAATAAAAATAAGAATTTTCATCAAAGGAGCCCACACACCTGCCTTACGAGGTTTGGGTTTCTTGGTGCTTGATTTAGACTGAACAACAGGAAAAATCTTTGTTTCCTCGGCCAAAAGAGAACCGAAGCAGACATAACATCAGCCACAAAAGAACAGTTGTTCTGCCACCGCTGTTTTTATCCTGCAGAATAAGACAGCCTCTTCATTGTGTAATGAAGGAGCAGAAAAAGCCTTCAGTGTAAGAAATGCATCAGATTTTAACATGTTCACATTAGAAAATGCTGACATAGTTTTTTTTTGGGTTTTTTTCTTACTGCTTTTAATGCTTCACTAATGGGGCGTGTTTTGTGCCCAGTTGAGTGATTTACAGATGTTTTCCCCTGGTGCAGACGAAGCAACAGGAGACAAAAACAAGACGGGTAAAAGACAAATACAGAGGCAAAAAAACACACAACTGTAAGACTAACCCAACTGTCCGCACAGAAAGTTAGTTTAGATTTTTGTTTAACTGCGTGCGCTTTAAAACACACTTGTGTGTTTTATCTGCTGAGCTCATAGCCACTCTGTTAGCCCCACACATTTCTCAATAAAACTCCAGAAACCGCACAACGGTGGTTAGCATCTGCATGTAGTAAAATCCTCACACACAACGGCCAGATGCCACACGTGATTAAACGACAGCTGATCGGCGTCGCATGTGTGTCGCTGATCAACTCTGGGGTCGCAGTGAGAATGCTGCTTAAACTGGGCAGGCGAAAGGAAATAAACTTATATAAGGAAAACAACAGGGCAACAACAACTGTAAACCTTAAATTAGTTTCAAGTCTCCTCTCCTGGATGATCACAGCTGTTTTCTACTACAACTTTGTTGATTTTTGTTGCTATGCAATGCAAAAAACAGAAAATATCTTAGTATTTTTATCTAGTTTCTACTACACACATCTTAGTACACTTGAAATAAGACAAAACTAACAAGTAACTTTTCAGCACAATACTTATAAGTGAAAGAATCTGCCAGTGGAACAATATATTTTCCCCATCTTATAAGCCAAAATGTCTTGTTAGTACATTATGGCTATTCAGAGTGGTTTTATCTTGCTCTAAAAAATATATTGGTTTCTTCTCATGAAACTGGTCATTCCTACAGAAAACCAAACCAATGACTCCATTTCCACATTCAAATGAAATTCACCCCCAGGAACTGACTAATACTGTGAAGGTGACCATGTCCTGATTTAGTTTCAACTGGTGGTAAAGCAGAAAGTAGGAGTCACTGTGACTCATTTGTGTTTAATAATTAACAGTTTCCTGTCCGTCGCCAACATTGACAGTGTTAGATCTGGGCCTCTTAAAGTTAACATTTACCTTGTGATGATTACTAGCAGTGTCATTCTGTTTATGTAATCATTCAATCCATTTCACTTGCTTTTCCATTGCTTTATTTTAGAAATGACTACGTCACTTGTATTTCTCCCTTTTATTAACACAATCATGTGTTTCATGCTGCAAATGGCAAAATGTTGCATATGCAGTTTTTATTTAGAACTTTAAAACAGCAAATGGGGATGCGCCACCGACAAGAACCAGCCTATTTGACTTTGGTTTCTATTTGGTGGATAAATTATTCTTTTTTTACTTTCTATTCATTAATGGCATCAAAACTAAGAACTCCAACCATGCTCAGTCTTTAAATTCATCAACCAGCAGCATGCACATTAATCTTCTTCTGAATACAATAAAAATCTAATTAATTCTTTGGACACATGTTTTAATGCACAGATAGAGAAAATATTCCAGTTCGTTTTTTATTCTGTTGGATTTAAAATGACTCTATCAGTGAACCTGCAGGAAAAAAATCAGATTTTGGTGAATTTGTAAACTTCTGGAAGCTTCCATAAAGCATTTTTAAGGATTCAGGGAACAAGAAGTGGGAAAAAAAAGGAGAAAATGTGTTGCATACAGGCAGAAAGCCAAAATATCATCCGACATCACTCAGTATGTCCAGTCTACTATCAGAAAATGATCTGCTTTATATCAAACTGATCAATAGCATTTTTATTTTAAAAAAAAGTTTAGCACAATAATAAAGTGTTCATTTTTTCATCCTTCTGCTTGCCTCATGACCACATGGGTTTTCTTACTGTGTCACTTCATTGGTTTTTGTTAGGGTTTCTTAAGAATTTGCTAAAATAAAACAGAAATGGACAACACAACAAACACATTTAGATAGATCGGAAGGAAGGACAAGAATTCTAGAGAAATTTTCTTGAAAGATTGATTGAAATATCGGCGTTTTGATTCCCTTTAACTATCTATCAATATTATTTCCTCATTTTTGTCCCCAGTAATAGAGTCATTGTGCCCTTAGATTAAAGCTAGAGGGTAAAGGTCATGTCACTAATAGTGATCTCATTCTCTCAATAAGATGTAAATTGGTGGAAAAAAATCAGTGGGGTGAACAAGCATCAAGGATAAGTGTCTTATCAGCCAATGGATAATGGCAGCTCAATTAAAAGGCGTTTAGTCAAAGAATCTGACCTTCAGGAATAAAAACAAAGCAATAATGTCCCATGTGGGTTACGCCTGCCTTGCCTCAAAGAGGAGAAATCTACAGCCTAGAAGCCACAAGGTCCAATATTATTTTTCCTTTATGCAGTCCATCTCTTTTTGACCACAAGATTTTCAAAAGACGCCTGTCACAGTTAATAAAAACGCGACTTGATCAATTCAATATAAATACATGACACCACAGCACTTCTGCAAAAGTCACACTGAAACCAGAGGAGACCTGAAAGGTGTCTTGCATGTGGTTAAAAACTGTTTCCATCCATGGAGCCAGTTTAGCAAACCACACAAACACATGCCAGGTGACCCCACATCCTAAATCTCATAACCTAAACCTCCAACAGCGTCATTAACATCTGTTTCCATAGAGAGCTTTTCCATCAAATGTCGTGTCAGGAAACCTGACTGGCTTTGCTGGTTTTGAGTAAAATAGTGGTTTCAATTAAACCCGCACTGCAGGAGACTTGACTGCCAATTAATTCAGACTGTCTTTACTCTCCGACCCGAGATTTACGTGTATGGAATCGAAAACCTTTCAATAGCTTCACAATGTTTCCACTGTTTGAAGCCTAATATGGCCATTAATCAATGTAATTGTGTTGCCCTTATCCAGAATCTGGTCACTGGGGTAACATGGCTACAAGAGAAACCCAGATCTCATTTGGAGGAATCCCAAGGCATTCCCAGACCTGAAAGGATATTTAGTCCCTCCAACAAGTTGTTGGTCTGACCCAGTTTCTCCTCCAAGGAGGAATCCTGATCAGATGCCTGAGCCAGCCACACAGAACCAAACCCTTTGAAAAAACTATTGACCATCTCGACTATGGTGGCGCTGCACCAAGAACCACTGAAGGAAACGACACAAAAACCTCTGAAGAAGACACAGAGCGCAACTTCCTTCTTCAGAACATGTAAACAAAAATGTTGTGGCGTCAGATTTTTGCAGTTGTAGGATTTTTCTTTAGGTTTGGTAAAAGACTACGAACCATTTCTCCCCCATATCAAGATACGAGCGTTTGTTTTTGTTGCATTTACCCAGAATACCCTGTGGTTTAGTTCACTTCCTGCTTTTGGAGCGGTCTCCAAATGGCACCAGAATTCACTTTAATCAAACCAAGATCTAGGGTTGTAAATGGACCAGAGTTAGTTTTCTCGGTCCACATCAGAGTTCAATTGTGCATTCACACTTCGCCAAACAAACTGGACTTTCTAGGCAAACAAAGTAGAGACTGAACACAGTACACTGTAACCTTAGTTTCAAAATTAACTAACAAGATTTCTCTCAATAGATCAATTTACCAACGGGTAATATTAAATCAATTACACTGTGATTGACTTGTTCTTTTTTGTAAATAGAAATCTTCTAATTTTGTACATGAAAACATTTCTTACATAGGTGGCATTTATTTCTCTGTATGCATCATCAGACAAAATTTGTCCTATAAAAACAAAGTGGCATTTAAAATTACTCTTAACAAGATAATATAAAACATCACTGATCCTACTGCCAACTTATGTGGGGCATTAATGATGTCCATGTGTGTTTTTGACTCAGAACAATGTGCCCTGTGTGTCGTACTGAACTTGGCCACAATTCAAAGCTGCCACCATTTAGCCACAAGCAACAAATCAACCCAGAGGGCATGTTTGAGCTAAAATAGAAACACCCTTCAATATTCCCATCAGAAGTCATTGTTTTTATATTAAACATCCTTAAAAATCTATGTAGGATATTATCTTCTACCATCTGACAGCTGGTGTAAATCTTTTTTGGACGTCTTCCTTTCCCCACTGACTGGCCTCCGTCCAGGTACAGTAGCTGCTCCCCATCCTGGATTCATCACTGGAACCTGCTTTCCTCCTCACCGAGTTGCAAAGAATAATGGTCGCCTTGTTTCAGAGACATAAGTGACTCTTTTTAGTCTCTTTCTCACATTACAAAAATAATTGCCCCTTGCTGGGTTACATGCAGCCGAAGCTAACCAGCAGGCTGCAAAGCCGTGCAAACAGGCGCCTCACCATGTGGCAGCCGGTGTTTATCCGGGAGGTTTCGCCCCGGCAGTTTTCAGCAGACACTGACATAAACATGGCACCCTTTCTGACCTGTGGTCCCTTCCCCATACAGTCTGAGACTTTCACATGAGCTTAGCGCCACATCAGCTGATAATTCAGTATCAGTGTGTGCCTGTGAGGAAGAGGAAGGACCTTGGAGCCGAACAGAGACTCGTTTCATCAAGTGAGAGAGTAGAAATTTAGCCAGATTCCAAAACTAGGAGGCAGAGAAATGAAGACAGAAAAAATAAAAAACCATACAACGGTACTTGATGGAAACTTCCTTTCCGTCTTTTTTCTCGGCAGCTTCATTGGGATCAGGCTCAATCTCAGTTTGGTTGAAGCTCCTTTAAATTGCATTCATTCCCAGCTTGCTGCCTCCATTGCACACACTATGAATGTGTCTGAGCAGCTTTATAAACTATTTAGCATATGATCCCATCACAAAACTAAAAGCTCCACAAAAAGAAGAAACCAAGAGAAGGAGTTTGAAAATGGAGCAGTAAAATCTGAATAAACAAAACCATGGGGCTGATCCAAACATAATGCATCTAAATCTGGTAAAAAAAAATAAAAATACAACAACCAAACCACAAATTGACAAATATCCCGCAAATGTACTGAAATAAGAATAAGAATGCCCAGTAAATGTAACATTGTGGTCAATGTTTATTGCATTTAATTGGTGAATGAGTTAAAACAAAGTCTACACAAATTAGTTCAGATGTTATACTCTTTATAGACAAAAATCAGAATCAGCAGGTCGGATCTGCGGGAAAACTGGAGTTTTTACCTGAGTAAAACATGGAGAGTATCCATACTGACATATTGTAGAATCAATAAAGACACACCCCTTTCTTTGTGTCGTCCATAAATTTGCTGAGTCAAGAGACGGGGATGGAAAGTGCAGGGTGGACAGATATGGCTCTGAGATCGAGCCAGAGTCATTTTCTGAGCCTGTTTTTACCACTAGCGCTGTTGCGCTTCAGTTCTCTTGTCTAAGGTGATCTACGTCTTCAAAGGTCAAAGGGTTAATGACTCTGTTCTTGTCGAATGAGCGCTGAGGTGCTCTGAGCCTCTGCAGAGCAGATAGCTGTGTGTGCCTTAAAGGCAACTCTCAGGATCTAGAGGACAAATTGAAAGAGCAGATGGAGCGTTGTTCATCACCAATCCCTGCAGTATTGATCAATAGTTTAAGATCTATATGTTAAGGATTACTAAAGTGATTAAAAATCTATGGTTTAATGTCACAAGGGGGAAACTAACATAGTATGAGCAGGTTTCATGCTGATAATTTAATGTTTTTACTAAACATCAACTCGTATAGCTTGATTTGCTGGATGAAAGGTGCTTCTTGTCAGGAAATAATTACATGTCATGCCTAACATTTATAGGTGCCACATGTGAATTTAAATGGATTTTTAATTCTTTAAGAGGTCAAATAAAGTGACGTAACTTCCTCGGGAAAGCAAAATCATAAATAGAAATAATGGATCAAGAACAAGAAGAACAACAAAGAGTGAATCTGTTTGAACCTAACATGTTTAAATGTATTGTCCACCTTTCTCTTGTTGCTGAGCTTAACAACAAAAGAGCCACACCTTGTACAGTGCATGAAGATAACTTTGCCTAAAGACATCAGGGTGGGTGGGTGTGTGTGTGGGTGTGTGTGTGCTTGTCATTATGCATCACTACAATAGATTTGAACAAAGTCATGAAGGATAAAGGTCAGCGGTCTCTCAGGAACAGTCGGCTTTATTCTGTCATTGTCTGATCGTCAAAGACTTCTGCATCAGAAGAGGAAGAGATGATAAAAGCCTCATTATGTTCCTTCTTAATGTGTTTCTCTGTACCTTTTTGTTGTTTCTTATATGAATAGATCTTAAAATGTTTTTTTTCCCAATAGAAGGACACTCACCTCACGAGTTCCCAATCAAATAACATCCTGTCAGAACTGCTTTTGCTTCATACAGTAAGGTTAAATTCATACTATCAGGGGCTCAGTACACGCATAATGTTAAAATGATGATTATAATCTTTATATATTAATATATCAAAGTGGCATTTTACATACAAGGACATCTGCAATTGAACGGCAATCAGAGTCTTACCAACTTTATTTATTCAGTTACAGGAAGGCCTTCCTATTTCTATTTGTAGGTGGAACTACAAACTCAAACTTATGAATGAACAGAAGTAAAAATAAACACTATACACGGCATCTATTTTTTTCATTTTGCTGAAAGACAAGTGCAAATGAGAGAACTACAGAAAAATTAAATTCAAGTCTTGATAAAAATGAAAAATATTTCCTTATTTTAATCATTTATCAACAGCAAGCCCCAAAGAGACAATATTAAGCAGTGATGGCGATGCTTCTTTAATATTCATGCAATGACTGGCAATATGCGGGGGAGGGGCATAAACTATACAAGACAAAACTGCAACAATTGACACATTCTAAGAAAAATTACTGAAACTAGAGGAATGGTATAATGTGAAATTTGGGTGGTTTCAAAACAAAAACATTGTGAAATTTTAATACTGGTGAGCAACGCCTGCTGCAAACTGGAATAACTGGGCAAAATGTGATGTAAAATTGAGGGTTCGGTAGTAACACCAATAAGTAGCTTAAAAGATTTGCTTCTGGTCAGGTTTCACCTTATGAAACCAGTTAGAGAAAGATCACAACATTTCAGCAATTAGCTTGGAAATAAAAGTGTTTACTCTCAAACATTCCACTAGTTTTCGTACTTATACAAAGGCTATAAAAATGCACGTCTGTTGGATTTATTTTCATATTTGTTCCTGCTGACTGTCTGTGTTTACCTCCACACTACATGGTGTTCAGAGTCAGCATCTTGATGCCGCTCAATCGAGAGCGAAGTGAAAATGAAAACAGCCTCCAAAGAAGAACTTCTGTCACTTATGATGTATCGTGAACTGAACAGGGGAAATTTCTACTGCCTCCTTTATGCGTCATGTCTCGTGTGTCCACTTCAGGATATTTATTGTCGTAACAACATATTTCCGTCAGCTATCAGTTTTCTGTGAGGCGCATCTGTTCATAGCATGAAGCTTAACGTAAAAAATGTTTCTTTGCAGCAAAGCGACTAGAGAACTACGAACCGCAGCTGTTCAGCTTTTTCATCAGTGGTAACATCTTTTTATTCAGGTAAACAAGAAGATCCATCTCATAATGTGTGAGTATCAATACGATCTATTTCCCATCTTAGTCTGTCATAAATCACACATCATCTGGTTTGCATGCTTCTCTGTAGATCTTTGCAAACAAATCGTTATTTGACACTTAATAGAAATGTCCGCTCGTAATTTAGCATGCAATATGAGAAAGGTGGGAAAACTGACTTATTCTCAGGTGTGAGAACATCAAGCATATGCATTACGCTCCAACTTTAATGTTATGTGGCCTTGCAGTACCTAAAACACACACAAACACACAGGACAGTCCATGCTAAATAAATGATGCGTGTTATTTTCACTTCGCTGAAATTTTTGTGCTGATTCACTGCGTTTCAGTGAGCCAGGGTACGCACATTCAGCCAGCATGCATCATTAAGTCATGATCTAACAGAGGTTTGAGTTTTCACTAGCTGAGATCGTAGATGCTGAACGCAGAGGGGGCATTTCTAAAAACAGAGGTGGGGAGTGAGTGAAGGAAGTTTATATTAAACTTCTGAATAGGTGGCGTAAAGTTCACAACAGCAGCAGCTTGCATGCATGCTGCAGCTTCGAGGGAGCAATGAACATGGGTTGCCATGTTTACTAGTGTCTATTAAACAAATAACACTCAATTCACAGGAAATGTTTCACCTGTATTAATAGTTTTGTTTTTGTATTAAGTGTAATATACACTTCTAGGAAGGGAAATGCGCTGTTTCCCACAAAGCTTGGGCGTCTTTTTTCATGAGACACTGTGGATCAAGTTATACCAGTCAGTTTTCTGCTGCATATTTATGTCAACCTGGATTTGAATAAGCAACCAGGAAACCTGAAGTCATCTGAGAGGAAACGATCCAGAGGCACAAGTATGAGTCTTGTTTTGAGACATAAAGTAGTTTCAGAAGATCCCACTTTAAAACTACAAGATTTGTCAAAATATTGTTGTGATTTGAGATTTCAGAAAGAACGCTTAGAGTAAAACAATGAGCACTAAACCACTGGTTTAGCTGTGTACTATGGCCAGGACAGCAAATCCCATGCTTCCTTAAAAATAGAGAATATACATAAGGTAGTGATAAACACAAACTAGTCATGTCTTGAGCTTCAAAAGCTCAAGACAAGAGCCAAAAACAGAAGCTAACCACTTCAGTTTTTGGAGATTGTAAAAAAAAAATCAATTTTTAATCTAAGTCTGGCTGATTGTTGATCTCTGGAAATGAAGAAAATCTGGGCTGATTATTCACCCCTCGTTGGGTGAACTAGGGGTGAACAATGAAACAACAATGAAAATGGTAAGAGAGTTTCTCTATGTTCTGTGATTTTTCTTACAGAAATGATTTCTTCATAAATTATTAACAAAATATTTAACATCTTTGAGGTTCCAGACAACACTGCAGTACAAACACAGGTTCAGGAACAAACACCTAAACAGATAATGTCTCATTCTTCATCATGATGTTGGTTTTGTCTACATCTAATATCACATAAAATTTAATAGGCTGCTAACGAGTGAGGGACTCCCTTAAATTGGTTTCATTAATCTCTTCCTCCTTTTACATCATGTTTTCAGGGTTTGCCGTTGCCTCAAGCAGAGTTTATTTGATTTGTTTCCACATTTATGCTTGCATGCATCTTTTTAAAGTAAATTCCCAAGTCTAAAGGTCATTTCCCACGATGCCTTGCAGCTCTCGGGTCCACTGTGACGTCATCGTCACTCTGGGTGACAAGGGGAAATATAGAGGTGGGGGATTTCCTTCCTCCAATACAATGGAGACCCACTCTGTTTTGGTCCACGCAGGAAAAGCTTCTGGATGGCAAAACTCTGCCACCGAAAATGTGTGTATGTGCTTCTGAATCTAACTTTGATCTTCCTAATAAACGTTTGAGGAAACTTTGCAAACAAAATTGACTAGTTGCAGGATTTAGATCAAGTTTGGCTCTACCTGCAACAGGAAGTAGAGCTACATCTATAGAGCAAGAGGGTTTTTTTGACTGTTGCCGAAAAATCAGAAAGCAGAAATTTGAAATATTTGGTTCCTTTATCCATGTGTCTCCAGTGGAAGTCTCTTATCCAGAAAGAGCAGAAATTTAATTCTGCATTCAGTCAACTGTCTAAATAACACATTATTAAAATGCAGAGTGAAAAAAACATAAATAAATATGTGGTCTTTTTAGCACCAAAGGCAAAGCAAAGAAGGAAACAAAAAGATCCTGTGAAGCTCAGTTACTTAAAGGAACAAAAAAACAAAAGCATAGGAGCACCAGCATGTATGATGATAAGCACAAACACAAATGACCTTTATTTTCACACAAAGACGCAGAGCCTGCGGTACAGCGTCACATATAGTCATGCTTCAGTGTGTATGCGTGTGTATATTTATTCTGAAACTAAACTTGGGTTAACCTGAGGTTCAGCCATTAACCAGTTTGTTGAAATGCTGCGAAACGAGATACGGCACATTAAAGGAACAGGAAGCTCATTGTTGTGGAGATGCGGTTGTTGCATAGGCAAAGTCAGATGTGCATATAAAGTGCCTTTTGCTGAATGCACCATCCTGCATGTGTTTCCTTGCAGCAGCCCAGGTACTGACATAAATGCTGCTGCGAGACCGGGTTTTTTCTTCTTCATTTGTTTGTGGTACATTTGACATTTGTGTTCAGGCACAATCACAAGACAAACCATATGATTTACAGTCAAAGCTCAGCTGATGAAGGTTTGACTTAAAAAAGGAAATTGTAAATGTGAAAAGAGTGAAAGATCAGAAGACAATGGATGTTTTCTTTCCTTTGGTCTCGATTGACTTTGAGAACCTTAAATAATTTCCTACTGCTTCAAACCAGAGAATGAACGATACGATGATATAAGGATGAGAACAGAGAGATCATGCTGTTGTTTCCACATGACATTCTGTCCAAAGCTTGCAGTTTCTTTCTTTTCCTTATATTCTTTTTTTCTCCTTCCTAACTTTTATGTAGCAACTCTCCACACTATGCTTCTTTTTGTGCATGCCGCAGGGTAACTTCTGCTTTGAGATCTATAAATTTAAAGTACTCTCTTTAAAGCATTAATCTACAGTAAGGTAACGTACTAATATGACTCTGTTACATGCTACCAGCTGAAGTTTTCTTATAGCTATCTTGCCAATGGTGAAATACAAGGGCAAGAACTTTTGTGTTGGTCTGGATGAATTAATAAATTGCTAATCCTTCAGCAGAAAGTTTATAAATTGAAATCCCATCTGGGAGAAGAGAAGAGTGCCGAGAATATGGGTTAATCATAATCTCCATCGTCACTGAATTATTCCTCAATAATATTCCAATTGCATAATAGCTTGTTGTGCAGCCCTATTTTTGCTACAGTAAACAAACAAATAAGACACAAAGATTACAGCAGCAGAAATTAATGAAACGACTGACAGAGCGTGCAAAACAATGTTAGTCAGACCTGACAACAATGTGTTGTAATTTTGGTTGACACCCATATTTGAATTTCCAGCACATGTTGTTCCTCTACACGTCGACAGCATACACACCTCTAGACAATTCATTAATGGCGTCCAGATAAAGAGCTTAACTCATCTTCAGCTTACGTCAAAATACCTCAGTTTCTGATAAACAAAACAATAGTAACCTTTATACTACTGTGTTTCTATGGTGACCTACTTTAACCTGCAATTACTTCAGCCGTCACATTATTAACTAATTTTCTTCCATCAGCTAATTAAAGAAAATGATCCCCAGAAGGAAATACATGCTGCACGAGGTTTTTTTTCACACAAATACATACACACCAATATATTCTGAACATGCAATGCCAAAATCAGCCTAAAACTAATCACCTTTAGGAACATCTTCACTGTAACTGAAGTACTGCCAACAGCTTGCCACTTCATTGTTACATAAAAAAGACAAAAACAGATCACTATCTGGTACATAGGTGAACAGACAGGTTTCAAAACTGTCCACACTGCGTTCTGGTTCATTGTCGTTTCTTAATCAGTGTAGGTACAAAGAGCTGTGACTCAACAGAGATGAATTACTTTCATTTCAGTTTACAACTTTGAACAAGTCAAATGAAGTCAGTCACGTACAGCTCGGCATAAAAAAAACAACTAAGCAGCTCAAACTGAGGAGAAAAACTGAAAGAGTAAATGTCATCATATTTTCATTTTGCCCGAGGAGACACTGTGATGCCAACACTCTGGAGAGCTGCTGCATGATTACGTAATCTGCATTAGAGATCAGTGATTCATGTGTGAGGACAGTGTGCGACCAGATGAGGAAGAAAATCACACACTCTATATTAACAGAGTTGTAATGATATTCCCATGGAGTGATGCAGCTTTTGCAGCGTATGGAGCCGCTGTTGACCTTCCAAACAGAGGCGCTCGATCTCCCTGGCACTTCCAATTTACCTCCAGGTCAGAGCAAACAAGAATAAATCCCTTCTTTCTTCTCCTCTATCCAATTTCTGCTCCCTCTGGGGCAGACGAGTTTCTTAAAGTTAAATCACCGCCTCCCCTTCACATGCCCTCCCTGCACAGCGAAGTTTCCCTCAGTCACATCTCTCTGTCAGGACTGGCTCCATCCACAGTGCAAGCCAGCAGGGGAGACCACTCTTATCTAATAAGCCCCTGTCACACAGATTAATGTCCACTGATGAGAGCTCTCTGCCCTGGATCGGGTTCACGCCACTGTCTGGCTGATTAAACCCAAAGGAAGAGACGGAGACACACAGATAGAGAGAGACGGGGAGACGGAGGAGGAGCCTCTCAAACTGCAATCACTCCACAAAACTTGACATCTTAACTTTCTGACTTTTGGTCTCTTCTGGCTCCTTTTTGTAGCATTCACTTAGGCCTCGTCTCCCTGAGGCGTTTGTGTTTTTAAAAAGACCTTTTTCTATTGTCATTTTCTGAAAAAGTAATAATAGAAAAAAGAATTTTGATTTGTTTCTTCAAATTAATAATTCCTTAATTAAGTCAACTGGAGGGTCTGTAATTGATTAATTACAGACATTTTAATCAAACAGTATATATCTGACAAAATAAGAAATATTTCCAGTTCAAAAATCTATTAAATTATTTATTAAACAGACATTTGAGCTGAAGGACAAAGGTATTTATTGTTTTAATCTGTTATTCAGGTTGTTCAATTATCAGATTTGTGCAAAGTGTCATTATAGCTACTTATCTTTTAAGTATTTTAGGAACCTCATAATGTCTTCGAAGAAAATCTTGCTGCTGCAACATGATTAGCATTGAGCATTTATCTATTTTAGGTTTGTATAACTTCAATGATAGGCTAATTTCTTTTAGCACAACTTGAACATAATAATAATCTTTTCCAGGTTCCCATCAGATCATTTTATTACACTCCTTTGGGCCAAGAATAAAAGTTGCTGCATGTGGATGTCGCTGGTGCATCAGATCTGCAGATGCACCAAAGGCTCCAACTCTGGACTTTTGATCATGAAAAAATAGCTACGGTTATTAAAATGTAAAATCTATGTTATTAATATATGGTAATGAATATGTTCAAGTCTCAATCCTACTTTAAATATATACATTTTCAAGAAAGAAAGCACCAAAAATAAAGCAACACAGTGTAGTAACTATTCCAGGCCTGTATGTGATGCTGTTGTCACAGAAATGCATCAAAACAGAGAAGAAGGAATGAAACATTCAATCTACAACTTGCAGTTTGGGTCTGGTGTGCATTGATTATCAAACCAAAGGCACAAAACTATCGTTTCAAAGACCTGGTTTCTGAAGAAAACAAATTCTGGCTCTTAAAATATTGTTTCTGTGTGGATCGATGGCAGATGAAAAAATGTTAGCAGTGTTCTCATGTGGATGAAGCTTGGGGGTTTTCTTCCATAAAACGTATCTCCCTCTGTAAACTTTTCACATAACCCTGACTGATTGTATGAGACAAGCAGATCTCACATAAATTGTTTATTCAGGAGTGAAATAAAAATAAAAACATGCATTTTAAAAATTATCTCTCTTTATTCTGCTTGTCTGTTTAATTATTTGAAAGGCAGCTGCTTTCACCTCTACCTCCTGAGATGAAAGCACATTTTATCTTCAAAAAGAACTGGTTATGTTTTAGTTTGCATTTCAATATTTATGCAAAAAGAAATAACAGAATTAGACTGCATATTTATATGAAACTGCTCCTGCAGACGTTTTCAATGTGACATTTCACCTATAGTTTAAATTTTAGTGCCTTTTTTACTATAACATATTTGCGCTTTTCAACTGAAACTAACATTTAAAGCAGCTGAAGCCCACAGTTGTTTGCTTTCAATAAGTTAGATGCTGGTATCTAACACCAAAGATAACATTTGTCAATTTTAAATACAGCTTCTTGGTTATGCATCAAAACCAAGAAACACTAACACCGATCTCAGCTCATGCAAGACAATAGTGACTCGAGGTCAGAAGGTTTTGGCCAACATTGTGAATTAGAAGCATTTTAATCTCTTCTACCCTCCTGCCCTTTTAATCTGCACTAGGCCACAAAATCCCTCTTTACCGCAGCATATTCACACCACAAAATCCATGTTTACCACCAGAACATTCATCTGCAATACTTCGTTTGTTTTGTAATCATGCTTTCGATTAACAAACAGATGCATTTCATTATATGGTCATAAAAATGCGAGTTAATTATGATTGATGACCTAAAAAAGAAAACAGTAGTATTCCAGTGAAGCTGTTCCATTCGGCTTGAAGTCAAACATTTCAACAACTGAAAGCATGCAAACATGTGGTTACACCTGTGTGGGCATACCCCTAGTGGGTGGAGCCAAGGTTGCACCTTTTTTCAGAAAAAACAGTAAACAGTAAACGGAGAGAGAAAAGGAAATGGATCCGAGAAGAAAAACAAGACAGGCGACAATCCGAGCACAACTGTTAGCTGTTTTCCGTCAGCTCCATTTCTAAACATGAATATTCAGGGCCTGCACAATGTTGAATTTAGCTGGTTTGCTCCAAAGCAAGATTAATGACTCTAAGCTCATTCCTGGTAAATACAAATATCCATGTGTGCGTGTGTGCGTGTGTGTGTGGGGGGGGGGGGCGTGTGTGTGCGAGTGTGTGTGTGTGTGTGTGTGGTTGACCCAACAAGTGTCGCTTTGTCCGCCAGCGCCTTTTAGCTTTAAGTCAACATGCTGGGGAAGAAGAGCAGAATCTGATTATATTGTAGTAATGTCACTGTCACACATGTACTTATAAGGACATGTTTCAGATTCCTGTTCCCTGTCAACTGTATTATTTTAAGATTAGTGATGCATGTTACTGGAGATCTTTATTGGTGTCTGATAGCAAAGACTTCCTGAACAGATTGATTATGCTTGGTGACATGAAGCCACCACATATGTATCCAAACATAAAAAACATGGAGCATTAACATTAATATGTTTGTTTTCCTTTTTATTGCTCAACACATATTGCCATATTCAGTTTATTTTTATTGCTTAAAAGGTCTTGCTGGTATTTTTTTCATTCCTTTGTATATAGTTTCTTCTTTTTTCCTCTTGATTTGTAACTTATTTGAGTCCCAGTTCAGCCTCCCTGTGTTTATTATTCATCTTCCCTCCCTGTTTGATTTCTCTCACAGTTGCCACCTGTCTCCTGTCACAAATCAAACTCTGTATTTAACCTGGATTGTTCTTGTTCTTGGCTGGATGCTTCTGTTACCCTGTCTGTTCAGCTGCCTTTTACTCTTCTTTATGCCCTGTTTTTATTATTCTCCAGTTGTAAGATTTGTAATTTTATTAAACATTTCAAATTGATCCTCCTAAGCTTCTGTCTGCCTTTTGGTCCCGCTCTAGCAATGCAAAATGCGACAATAAAAGCTGTAATAGTAACAACAGATCAATGTGAACCGCATGGACAATTAAGATAAAATTCAATTATATTCAAATAAAATGGACAAAGAACACTAGAATACAATTGCATAGCTAAAATACTAAAGGTAATTCATATATCTTTTTCTGTTTCAACAGTCACTGATCATAATTATGGTTAACTTCCTTAAACTCCCTCACATTGGCTTTTCCCCCCCAAGAATCCCAGCATATGTTGTGGAGAAATTTCCCGTCTTTCTTATTTTGTACGTAAACCAAAATAAAACATAAAACCCCAAAGAATGAGTAAGCTTTTTCTCTGCCTTTATTTATTGAACTTCATCCTTTCCAAGTAACTCTGAGGGCGTCTCTGGTCAAAGTACAACAACAATGACATGCAAACTCTCTTCACATTCCCCATGCAAACGAGTCAGGGTGACAAAAAACACACCCATGCCATGACATCCAAAGTGACACTGGTTGTATACAGACTTATAAATACAAAAGCCAGGACATGCCCTTGCATTATTTTCTCAGAAACAAGCTCCTCCAACAGTTAAACTAAATTATAAAAACATGTCTTTGGTCAACCTTCAGCGGGTTGCAGCCTGATCAGTCGCACTCTTTCCACTATAAACATTGCTGTAAGTGTCATTTGTAGGGTTTATTAGGAGACTGTGCCCTCATAGCTAAATCACTACAATCGTTTATTTTACCACCAATACAAGGGTACATTTATTTTCAGCTCTTTTATGGTCTCATAAACACATTTCTGCTGATTTATGCATATGATTTCCACAAGTATGAGTTTTATTTCATTTTGCAGCAATTATCCAAACAGCTTGCAAAAAAAAATGCTTCTGGATAGTTTAGTTAGACGTGTGCTGAATACTTACAGCAAAGCTGAAATATATGTTATTTTAATAAATAAACCCCAGGATCTTCTTGGCTTAGCAAAGCACTTTTGGTTACCTGCATGTCTATAAAACGTTACATAAAAAAACTGGGCTTAGTTCAGTTAAATTATGTGATATTTTGGAGATTTTCGACTATAAAGGTTCATTCAACACATGGTGTGAGTCATTAATTGGTGCTGGGGTAGTTAAATAACAGCTCCATTCATAAGTAAACCATTAATAATGTTAATAATTAAACATGGAAAACGTAAACAACAGGAAAGTCAAGGTGCTGCTGTTAACTGGTAAGCCTTCTTTGTGTGCACTTGGTCCAAAACAGAACCTAATAATCATAAGCAGTTGATACATTAACTCAATGTTTCATTAGGTTACCACCCCCAAGCAGCATAATACACACACAGAAACACACACTAGCTTTAGAAAAACTCATTATCAAAGTAATTGGCGTAAGGTTCAAAAGTTAAAGCTTATTAGCTGTTTTACACCCCGCCTTCCCTTCCTCCCTCTGTGAGCTCACACACAGTTCGGCTTCATCCATATGTCAGGGTGGGATAAGTCCACATCCCCTCTTACTGACATTAATTACAAAGTTTTATTTTATTTAGAGCTAAAGCCAAGCCCTTCATACTGCCCTAATAAATAGCTCCTCCTCTCTCAGTTACCTATTAGTTTTCTATTTATGCAGGCTTTTATTTAAAGGAACAGCAGGTCAAATCATTGTGGTGAAAGCAGGTGGATGGTAATGAGGTCGATACCAGCTTCATTTCACGTTCGACTTGTTAGTTTTGACATACACGGACGTAGCAGAGTAATATCTGTTTTAAATTAATGTAAAATAAACAACTGTTTCAGGTTAGTTGGGAGAGGTGGCAGTTCTGAATTAATGTTTTGTTTTGTTTTGGTTTAAATCCAACATTAATTTCAGTCGAGTCCAATTTCTCTCATTATTGCTAATATAAAAAGAACAAAACCGATCCACTTTTTTGCTTTTGATACAGTCAAAATATCGGCCAAAATTGATCCGATACAGAAAAACAGTGCTGAATTAATTTTAAATGTTTGTATGTCATGAAGAGTATAAAGCATAGAATTAGACTGAATAGATCTGTCCTTATGGAGCAGGAACATTGTCACCAAACCCAATCGAGATTATTTTTTCAATATGAGGATTGATGCATCGCTGCTGCTGAGAGTAATAACGAAGCCTTTGCTTTTCATGTGTTTACAATTACAAAAAGTGGATACAGACAGAAAAATGGAACAGATTATGAACATGAACATTTGGTGCAACATCAGCAAAACAGCAAAAATGAAAAAATAAAAGCTCAGGAGACAATGTTTTCTATTTATCTTCGCATGAAGAACAAGAAACATTAGGGTTGAGTGTGAGGCTGGCTTGCTTTGAAGCAGAGCTAACCACCAAGCCAAAGATAAGATGAAGACGTGTCTAAACCTTCAGAGATATGCTGTTCTCATGCATCAAAAGGAGACAACTGGGGTCGTCTGATAAGGAAGTGTCTCTGGCTTTGGAGGAATCCACTGCACAGCTTGCTGTAGGGTCACAGAAATGTAAGGCGGGATTTCATACTGTATCTTATCTGACCTGGAATTACTCTTGGATTTCCCGGCGGGAACCGGATGAGGTTGCAGAGGAGAGGAATATATGTAGCGTAACCAGTTAAATTGACATTAATATTTTGAACGGAGAGAGGAGGTACGAGTACCAGGAGGGAACCAATACATAGAAGAAAAGTATGCAAACGCCAACCAGTAGTTAATTTAACTCTGCCTTTTTGTGGGTCAAAGGCATAAAAGTTTTAGAAACCACTACTTCAGATGAAATCTAAAATTGTTCAGTGACTCATACAGATTATGATGTCATCCTAATATTCAAGGATAAACGGCCGTGTCTGAAAACCCGGCTGGATTTGTGTCTCCTTTCAATGCCTGCACTTTCCTAGGCAGCCTCTGCATATCAAAGCAGTATTTTATTAATCAACTCTGGACTGCAGGGATGTAATTTTCATTCTGTTCCATGTACCCATTGTATAAAAGCACTTAATCTGATGAGATTCACCAAGACAGGGGCTGCTGTGGTGTCATGATGCTGTCTGATGGCACACTCTGAGGAGTGAGGTCACTCAAATCCCTTAATTGTATCTTTAAATCACATCTAGATCAGAATCCAGAAGCTTCACTCTACAATGTATTGAAGAATTTAAACCTTTAAAAGGTGCAGTTCTGGTCTAATAACTAAACAAGGAATGTGTTGTCTGTAATTTCCTGGAGCTTTGATCGTGATTATAATCAAAACAAAAGCTCAGTCGATGTGTTCTTAGTGTGAAAGCACCATCTACATCCATGAAGTGTCCATGTGGAGCTTTGTAATGTTGATATGCTTTCTAGATCAGTGATAATGCTTTCAGAAGGCTTTCCCAGCCTATGATTTACTGCACTCACAAACACACACAGTCTGCCCTTCATTGTAATGTTAAGCTAAAAGATGAAAGTACAGTGTCTGTCTGGCACTAAAGACCTTCTCTCGCTGCATCTGTATTCCCCATGGGCGCACAGCCGCGCACACACAAAATACACAAACAGGCTCCACAGACACCTCAATTATGATAATGTGGATCAGCATTAATGTATCCTTCCAGCGCGGTGGGTTTTCAGCGATGTTGGGCGTGAACGTGTGTGAGCGTTCCAGACAGCAGGAGGGACCCGGCGCTGACTGTACCTCATTTAACACAGGTTACTCCCTGCAGACACCTTGCACAAAAATACACAAACAGCGACTCGAACCGAATGCAGAATGGAGGTTTTAGCAGGATTCGCATGTGGGAGTTATGCGCGAATGAGAAAAAATACAGGCAAACAATGGAGTGAAAAAGTTGCATCAGTTTTTAAAGGCAAATGTGTTGTTTATGTTTTTTAATTTCACAAAAAGGTAATTATGTGCAAATGATTCACAAGAGCCTATCAGACTATTTGACTATTCAGCGCAGATCCAACTTTAGGATAAAGTCTAAATATCTACACTATCAAACTTTTTACACAAATGCCAAAGAATAAAATGTTTTATGGTCAGCTCTGCATAACTGACCTACTTAAAAAGGTGTTTTCATTCTCTTCTTTCATCCAAACCAAACACTTCTTTTCCTTCCAACTCCTTCTTGTTGCTTCCCCTCCGTCTCCTCACCCTTTTCTTCCTACCTTCCCCTCCTCCCACCCTTTCCTTCCCTGTAATTACCAACTCAGACTCCAATTAAAAGAAACCACAATAAGGAGAGCAGAGCAGGGAGACCAAGGGGAGGTATAGGGACTGGAGAAGCAAAAATTTAATGAGCAGTTTGTCCACAGAAGCACAAGCAAATATAAGCGTGTGCAGCTATCTTTATTGTAAAACGAACTTCCATTCAGTTTGTATAATTAACTGCATTATCTAACCTTAATTTTATCTTTAATTCCCCACTTTTCTCTAACCCTATCTAAGCTAGAGATGATGCTCAGCGTTTTTGTACCTATACGGTTAATGTACCCTCTGAAGATTGGTAATTTTACAACTAAAGGTCCCAATGAGGCATTAAACTTCTTGGTTGCCCTTAACTCAATCTGTACTCAAATCTTCCCTCTAACCCTCTTCAATGCCTCCAAAGATGATGCTTTTCTCCATTGTACTGGACGTCGGTCGCCTTTAGGATCACTATTTTGCAGAAGGTGAGCAACTTTACCAGTAAAGGTCCATATCAAGCATGAAAATGAAGAAAAAGAAAACACTTGGACACACAAATAGATGTGATACAATTGATTTAAGTCAATGGCTTTGATTTATGTCAAATACCTGAAAACTGTACCAAAGAAAAGTGTTGAGTAACTGGATTAGATTAAAAATATATACCTTAAGCAGCGGAAGTGTATTAACCCAAGAGAAGCAAATGTTTTCTACTGCAAACTGATTTAGCTCAGCACAACAGCTCAACATGAACAACTTTGCAAATGGAAGCATTTTTGATTCTTTAAACAGCTTTAACCATGAATAGTTTTTTTCTTATCAGAGAAAAAAGCAGGTGCAGGGTAACAAACATTCATAAACTGGATTATCAACCCAAGTCAGAAAATAAGTGGCTCCTGTGAAAAAATGTGCCGTCCACTGATTCTGCGCGTCTTTCAACAATCTCTGACAGGAAATTGAGTTGTTTTAATGATGCTGACACATCCTTATGAAGGTGGACCTCTACTCTTGCAGCAGAATATCTAAGGAATACTCCTGCCTTTAAAATTAGTTTCCAGAAATATTTTAAATGAAACCCAGAGGACTGTTTTGGATTATCAGCAGGTTGTCTTGTACAGAATTTGAGGTCAATCTCCCTCCCTTTCATACTTGTCCTCCAGCAGCTTGTGGGAATAAACAAAAGCCTTGAACTCGGTGCTGCAGGAGACGCCCTGGAAACTAAACCTCTGCATGAAGGTTTGTAACATTAAGAAGACTTGACTTTCTAATATATAATCTACATAATAAACAAATAAAAAAATAAAATAACCCTAGATGGTAGGCTGAGAAATGTCAGTGTCAGTAAACAACAGTGAGGGACATTGTAGATTTAATTCAGGTGCTTCATAAGAAGAAGACCTTTAAATCAAGGCTAAAACTGTCTGTAAACAAACTACATTTCCTGTTTTGTATCCAATTTATGTTCAGGAAATATTCTTCAAATCTAGGCTTGTACAACTATGAAAGCATAAACATATTTGCCAAAACCTTTTGCTTTTTTAAATTTTTTGTGAGCCTTTACGGCGGCATTTATCTGAGAGCGTTTGTGTGCGAGGTGGGGAGTATTGCTGACAGCTTTCCTTTATGTTTGCCTAAGCCTGTTTCCTGTCATTAAGTCCTGGTGTTGCCATGCTTCCTTTAACAGTACACACTGATTCAGTCCCGCTAGCACACAAAAACAGAAGCGTACGCTTTCCAGTGAGAAGACACAAATGAGAAAAAAGGTCAAAATGCCAAAAGAGCATCATAAAAATAAAACAGGAGGACTGGAAATCAATAACAGACATGAACAATACAGCATAGACTTTGAAATTTAACCAACACATACACACAGGTGTAAAATAACACCACAGAAACTTTCAGTTGAGAAAGTCTCGATCAATCAATGAATTCAAAGTTGGCACAGCAGGGCAGCCCTTACTGTCAAGCTGTCATTGTGTGAGCAAGCATGTGTGTGTGAGAGGATGAAATGGGCCTCATACAATATGTGCCAAACGTGACTGCCAAGACACACACACACACACACGCAGACAAACACAGGCATAAAAAACTGTGGGAGAAGGAGTGAAGAGAGGTGCTTTGATTTACTAGCCTGCCAAAGGGAGACCTGGCATAATTCACACAGAGGAAATGGATCTGGGTCCATTATAAACACACACAGCAGCAGCTCCGCTGGTTTATTCGTTTAATTTAAAAGATCCATTTCTCAGGTTCTCTTTGAAGACTTCGTTTGTGAGCAACAGATGAGCTGCTGCTCTTTTTTACAACCAGGTTGCATAATGCATCGTACGACTGGTCGCTGTATATATGCTAAACATGTTTCTTTGTCATGTTCAGAAACATGTAAATAAACAACACATCCTGTGGATAAGCATCTATTTCCCTTGGCAAACCAGCTGAACCAGTGTCATGCTTACTTTTCAACCAGAAAATCCAGTTTACTTTTTCTGACTCCTAATGATCAGTGCATCCTAGATTTACTTTATCACCCTGTTAACATGGCTCTAGGTATTACCAATAAGACAAAACACATTTAACTCAATTTTTCATTATATAAAAAAATTACTGCTGTTCTCATGTTTCCTCTTATTTTTATTATGTTGTAACAGTAGCTCACGCTAGATTTGCTATGTTGTCATTTAATTATGAACCATAACTAAATGCAAAGAGGTCTCACTAACATTAATATTCTTGAATTTGGATGCTGCAAATTGTAACTTGTATGGAAGTGTGTTCGACGTTTCGTCTGGCTGCTACAACAGAGGCTGCGGCTTCTTTAGTTCTGGTCATTTTGTAGCTGAGTTTTTCAGACATGACACAGTGCCATCGGCTGCAGGATGTCAATTTGTACCAGACCTGCAGGATTATTGATATGTGCAATTCTGCAATCACAAAGGTCTTCTTGGATGATATATGTGGTATAACTATTGCAATCTAAGTGCCATGAATGCAAGTTCTGGAAGCCAAAGCTCACAAAGAACTTTGGGACATTGTTATAAATGAAAAGAAGGAAAAGAGCGTCATTGTTATGTTCAGCAATAGTTTTATACTAATATAATGATTCCTGATACTGTGCATCCCCAGTTTTTTCTCATATTGGGTCTAAATATGTAAATAAACATCACATCCTGTGAATAAGCATCGATTTATTTGGAAAACAGGTGATTTTTTCCCATGTATTTAAACATTTAACCTTCTTATTTTTAAAATGGAAGATTTGGAAATGCAGGCCGCCTTTTCAAAACCTCATAAGGTAAGGATTTATATTTTCTAACAGTGACGGTGTTTATAGTTAGTAAAGTTAAACTTGTTAATCATGATAACAAACGAAAGATTCTTAAGGCAACTTTAAGTATTAGCTCCACAACTGTTTTGACTCCGTTAAAAAAAAATAGGACTAACAGTAAAACTCTGTTTTACAGCGACGCCTTTCTCAGACAGTGTGAAAAAAGGGTCACTTCTTTTAACTTATACGATTAAAAACAGCACAAAGGGGTAAAAAGAAGGTTTGATTGGTAATAGCTCTAAAAACAAAAAATCAAAAGCAGCTAAAACCAGTAAAACCAGTAAAATTCTCTGGTCAGTGCATCACTACTTTTACTATCAAGCTTTTGAAAAGCAAAATATATATAAATCCATGTTAAAACTTGTGGAAAGAAAATCTGAACACAAACAAATGAAAACAATGTTTTAAAAAAAAGAAATACTTGAAGTCATTTAGTTGGACAAGATAGTAGTAAAAAAAAAATCTATATGTATTTACAGGTGGATTTGTAGGATGTTTGTCGCTGAAAACAGCAGATTATTGAGCTTTCCTTCAACTTCCCTGACGTGGTGTTTACTGTCAACAATGCAAACTTGTAGGAGAGAGCAGCCCACACAGGCAGGTGACTCTGACCAATCACAGCAAAGCTCTGCAGTGAATTCCTCAAGCCTTTCATCAAACACCTTTGTGCATTGTAAAATATAAGAAGGTTTAGAAATGTCAACAAGATTGCTCCAAAATGTTGAATTTAGGTTGAGATGATGCTTTAGAGCAAAGAAACTTGATAGTTGTGAAGATGTTTAGGTGACGTGGGAGGCCTTGCTGAAGAATACATCAACATATCCTGTCAGGAAAATGTAATTTTTAGACTGAAGAATGACTTTCTGAGCCACAGCCAACTTGATGAAAGAATATTTATCATACTTAATGTGTTTGAACGTATGTGGGACTCTGTCATGCTGCTGTGTGGCATAGCTTGTTATTTTGTTTTAGTGTCAGTGCTATGAGAAGAGCGTAAAACTGAATTGAATCAGACGTTTCCACTCAGTAGTCTGCACACGGTGGCTTTTTCCAGCTTTCAGCTGTCACTGAGGGTAAAAAAATGCCAGCAGGCACAAATCTAGGAGAAAAAGCTGACTGCTCACTGCAGCGTTGATTTGACTAGGTTTACATCTACATTTCGATACAGACACAAGGACAACAGCATGCTGTTCATGAAGTCCCACATGGAAGGAAAGAATCAAAAGGTTGAAAACAAGCATGGTTTGATGAAGTGTGTGTTTGTTTATGTGCGTTTCCTGCAGGAGAAGGTTCAAGGAAGCGTAGAGGAGCAGAGAGTGCATGTTTTCCTTTGGTTTCTACCCTCCTCCTCCCTTGCCGTACTGCTGACACAGGTCAAACACAAAGACCAACACACAACAATAAGCATACATTCAGGTTCAGCAGCTCATGTGATTATGAGTCAAATGAATAGGTGAAATGATATGTTCAGCTCAAAAGATGAGATGGTGGAAATATTGGATTCACAAGAATGAAATGAGATTTTACCAATATTTTTGAAAAAAGTAAGAATCCTAACATCAAATAGAACAAATGCTTCACAAATCAGAAAATGTGTTTTAAAGAATCTGCAATAAGTGATTAATTGCAGTTTTTATGCTCATCCTATAGTCGTCTTTAATTCCTAAAATGCAATTAAAATGCTCCTTTTTTGTGTTTTTTCAAAAGTAAAATGAGGTTTTCATGAATCTCAAGATGTGTCTTAAAGAATCGAAGTTCAGCTTACAAGATTAGACAATCAAATGCAGTTCACATTCTTTACAAAAAAAGTTAAATAGTTCAGTGTTGACACAAAACTCAGCAGAAGCTTTACTTAAGTCAACTTGATCTACAAATGAGGATTCAGAAGTGCAGTTAATATCAAGGCTAACAATAAGATATCTACAGGAAAGACCATAAATCAGGTTTTGTCAGAGGTGACCTTGTAGGAACAGAGTACAGGAAAAGCAAAAAGTGCAGCAGAGGGGGTTGGGGAAGTACAAGGTGGGGGCTAGAGGATAATCTCTGATGGGTCGAGTCTTCACTAGTTTCTTAAGATAAACAGGAACTCTCCTGTTCTGGCAGGACTTGGTACATCGGTCTCCTAACATGAAATGACAAATGAAAACAGTCCAGATTGTCATGTTAGTGGTCTAGGAACAGCTAGCTGACAACCAGAAATCTATGAAACAGGTGCTAGCATCGTCATTATAGCATTGTTAGCAGCTAAAAGCTAGCCAGTCATGGTATTCCCACGGTGCTTACAGACCTTTTGTATTTTGTCAGTTGCTCTGTCAAAGTGTCATTTTTTCCTACAAAGTACTTGAAATTTAAATCAAATTTAAAAGTGTCTGAGGAGAACTCCTTCTTAGCTGAACATTAGAAACTAACAATACAAAGCTAACTTTAGCACCTATCCTAGTAAAAACATTACTAGTAGTGATGTTTTTACAGCACTTTTGCTTTGCAAACATAAATTTTTCTACAGATTAACCAAACTGCTACCAGTCAAGCCATTTAAAAGATTGTATCGGTCAACACAAAAGGACAAGTTAGGAACTACTTTCTCTCTTACCTAAAAAAGTAACGTACACCCACAGCTTACCTCACTCTGACAAACTTTAATATAACTCTTTTCACCCTTATAGATTCAGTTGTAGGAGTGTAATTAGATATAAAGATTATCAAAATCTAAAATGCTCAAGATTTGGAAGGCGAAATTCTTTATGTAGCATTTAGATGGAGCATGCCCTCACATCCATGGTTTTCCATTATTAAATGTCCTCTATGACCTGCACACACACACACACACACACACACCCTAACAGATAGAAGCAGACTAATAAATTGACAGGTCAATCAGCTGATGACCTTTCTTGATTCAGGACCTCTAATCTCTCTTAGTAAACAGTCGCCGACTCTTTGACTGCACCTGAGCACGTGTGTGTCCATATGTCTGAGATAGTAAAGACGCTAACAGGCTAAGTGGATGCAGCGTCTCAGAATCAGCCAAGTGACTCGGCCTGACCTCTGACCTCATTTCAAACACGTGATGCGTATCAGGCCCTGTGTGTCTAGTTTGTTTTGTCCTAACTGACACAGATCAATTACTCTTCCCCTATTTTTTTCAGGTCATCAATAACTCTTAGTTTCTGTCACGTATCTGCTGAAACATTTTGACCTCAATCCACTTGTTTTTCATTCCTCGCAACCCCAATTTGCACAGAAATACTTCAAAAATCCTACATGTCTGAAGCAATCAATAACGGTCTCGCCACATTTTATTCTCTTTTGACGTTACTTTGAGTTCAAGGCCAGGATTAAAAATATGATAGATAGTAATAAATACCAGTCCACAAGGAGAATACACAAATGAGCAGCTTAAGGCATTTACAATTTAGGTGTGCTTTCTTCATCTAGATGCAGAAAAGTACTCTCCATGCATTTAATTTGGACTCAGCTCACCTTCTATCAGATGGGATTTTCTAACTGCCGAGGGAAATGAGAAGAGGAAAGCAGGTGAGAATCCCAATGAGGTCCTGATAAATGCTTTCACTCTGAAGGTAATACACAGAAATCCAGTCGTTGCTCAACTCCTGAATACTTAACTCTCCAAAAAGGCGGGTTTTGACACAAGGCACAAATATTTCATGAGCTTTCCTGGAACGGGGGAGTGAGAACCAGGCAGGCGGGATGAATGAATGAACGACTGAAGACAATGCTGGAATCCATCAAGCATGTCGTTGACCCGTCACACAGTTCGGAAAGTTCACCAAGCCTGAACTTGGCGAAACGGAACAAGAGACGCAAAGTGAAAAGTGAAAAGAATGGCATAGATCATGCAATCCCACTGGGAAGGAACATAAATTTGCTTGACTTTGATTATATGTATGTGACCTTTGACTTCTGAGTTGTTTGGTTCTCGGTCACAGGAGTGCCACTGTGGGCTCACCACTGACAAACAACAAAAGGGTTTGCATGGCCAACAATTCTTGTGTACTTCTGTGTGTCAGAGACCTCGTCTGGACTTTATAGAGGGACCATTATGAGTCAGAGCGTATGGAAAGTTAATGAACTTTGGTGACGAACATAAAGAGGAGTGAGGAAGTATTTCTTGTAGGTGGTCTGCGACAGTAAACAGAACACTCATCTGATCACTCATTCAATCTCTTTCTTATCTTGTGTCTATAACATCATGATTTCAAATGGATATTCTCTGTCTTATTTTCTCTCTAAAATATTTATTTTACAACCACAGGTGAGAAACTGCATCAAACAGATGTTATTCAAAAAGTAAAATCTGACGGATTATTGCTGGCATGGTGTTTTAACACCTGACAGTCTGGTAGACTCAGTTTATTTGGGAGCCAATATTGCAACATTTGTAGCTGCACTATGTGAAACAATCCAAACGAATTGAAAAACCTGCTCACCTTATCACCTGTGGTGGAGCTGCACCAAGATCTATTGAGGGAAGTGACATAAAAATCTCTGAAGAAGACATGAGCGGAACTTCCTTCTTCACAAAATGTAAACATAAATGAAGTATCATATTTTAGAAGACGTAGAATTTCGTTTTCTTTGTCACGTTTGTTTTGGCTGTATTTACCCAGAATGCACTGCGCTAAAGTTCACTTCCTGCTTTTGGAGTGGTCTCCGACCTGCTTGGCATTCACATATGGATTCTAACTGTACCAGAATTTACTTCAACCAAATTGAGACCTAAGAGTTCACTTTTTCAAAAAGTATAAGTGTTCACTGCCTTGAAAAGTATTCATGCACCTTGAACTTTTCATCATTTGTCATGTTACAACCTCAAATTTTAATGTGTTTCATTGTGATAAACATGCATTAAATCTGTTGTAGCTTTGGCTGTCTAGCAGGGTTGTTGTCCTTCTGAATGGTGAATCTTCACCCCTAGTCTTTCACTTCAAGTCTTTTGCAGCTTCTGATAGTCTTTCTTTATTTAACTCGATCCATATTCAAATCAACTCGGACTATCCTCTCTCATCCAGCTAAAGTACATAAATTCAGAATGAAATACATATTAATGACAACATGTGAAGCAATATGAATACTTTTACAAGGGACATTGAACAAGAAAAAGAAAAATAAGACGATATGCATGGATATGCATGCGAGTTGGGCATCAGGAAACCGATTCTAACTATTTATAAAGCAGCAAAGAGTGGAAGATGGGAAGCCCAGTTTTAAACACAAGGGCTTATCAGGCAGGGTTGAAAGAAGAGCTAAAAGCACTTGTGAAGCCTTCCTCCATTCCCCTGGAAGCACTTAGCTCCACCACACCCCATCAGCTCCATTTCCAGGACGGATGGAGCAGAGGGGCAGAGAAACAGACAATGGGATGGTGGGATAAGAAAGAGGAGGCAGGTTTTTTTTTTTTTTATTCTTTGTATAACCACATTACAATCTCCAGGGGGACACAACAATGCAACAACAACCCAAACACATAATCAGCTGAGGTCCACATTCTCACAGGCAAGCCATGCTTCAAATCAGTGGTTACAAAATTTCTTGTCTAATCCCATGACAATTTTGTGGAAATACTGCAGTGACAAAGAGTAATGATCATCATGAGCAAGACCATCTATTCAAAAACAGAAACACTGCAGGAGCCGCCATGTTGTGCAAGCCTGTCAAAAGGAAAAACAGTTCTTTCAAAATGTATAAATTAAGTTTATTCACAACAAATGTCAAATTGGGGAACTTGGAAGACAAACCGTTCCAATTCAAAGCCATCCGGAAAATGTCCTTTTCAGTGAAGCAATGGGAAAATACAGCCAAACATACCAATTAACAAACACAATGTGTGGAGACGTTGGAATTATCTATATATATCTAATTTAATTAAAAGTGATAGGTAATGCTTTATACAGACATTAAAAGTGGTTCTCATAAAAAGATAAAAAGGGGTGATATTTGTGTGGTCAGGTCTAATAACAAAGTTGGTATAATTAAACTGTGTGGTCTGGCAGCATTGCATCTATCGATCCGGGGAGAGACAGCTGAAGACGCTGGACATTTGTCCAAGTAGTGAAATTCCTTTCAACCCATGAATCATTCATGAATAACTGAGAATCATCCTGTCAAGTCTTAGCTCACAAAATATATGTGAAACTCCCAAAAACCACTGATTAAACCTCTTTAATGACCACCAAAAGTACACACATTCCCACAACAGACATAAACATACAGCAGCATGGAATAAAATGATAGCTCTTTCTCTAATACCACAAAGGAACCATCACTATCACAAGAGGGTGATAAATCTTAAATCTAATGGCTACTAGGGTGAGAAATTGCGCTTCAATGGTGATTCTGCAAAGTTTCTGTTGACTGCAAACAAAGATTAAATGTAGTTTTGAAGGCCCACTCAGGAGATACAATCGGTGGACACTGGGTGGCCTCAAGAGCATGCTTACACACCTACAGAGCTCCTGACCAGCCAGGGAAATTAAAGTCATAGCTCTTGTTTTTCCCACCGTAAATCAGAGGATCCATTAAGTAGCTACACGGGTGGGCGCCAGACCCCTCCAATGCCCCATGTTTGGTGACTCCCTAACGAGTTTCACGTGAGAAGCATTAAAACTGGTGCTAAACCAGTGAAACTGACTGGAACAGGGTAAGCTAGAGTGGTTTCTTCAACCTGAAGGTAAACCAATTATGTCTTGTGCAGTTTCATCAAGTCGTATGACAACCGTCTCCAAACACTAATACATCAGCAATGCTAACAGATGCGACAAGAAGAATAAAAATGTGCCCAATCTGCAAAAGATAACATATTTCTGATGCAGATCATTCACTCCCACAGCAACGTAGGACGTTACCAGACAAGATAAGAAAAGTACCTGGAAGCAGGATGTGTCCTGGATGTTATTCTTCACACATCACCTGACTTTCTGTGTATACCAACAACTGTGTCTTACGTAAGAAGCTTTTGTGCACTGTAATACTACTTAAGCAAGCAGTCTTTAGACATTTCATTATAAAGATTATCACTGTTTAACTCAGCAGCTGAAACATTTCAAGTTCTCAACAACAGTCACATCTGAGTGCATTTAAAGACCCCCTTCATGTTCAACCACATTGAACTTTTGCACATTTTTGTAAAGGGGAAATGATTTTCACGATATCCACAAATAAAGGTCTAAGTGTATATTCATGACCTCCGAGTCATTTTTTTAAATAAACCACTGTTAGCTAAAATTAAAGCTACAAGTATTTTTGGTGTGTGTCTCTACCAGCTTTGTACATCTAGAGACCATTTCTTGTCTACTTTGTTTGAAAAAAAGCTCAACATCTGTGAACAGTAATAATAAAGACCTGCCACAAATTCACTATAAGATTTAGGTCTGAACTTTGACTGGGCCACCCAAACACTGATCTAAACCATTATCTTGTAGCTCTGGCTGTATGTTCAATCATTGTCCTAATGGATGTTGAACTTCTGCCAAAGTCTTACATCTCTAATAGCTTTTCTCCCAGGATTACCCTTTATTTTGTTCCATGCATCTTCCCTTCCACTCTGATCACATTTCATGGTTAGATTGCTGTCAACAGGGTGATGTGCAGTGTTAGTTTTCAGTCTCACATATCATGTTTAATCCCAAATTGCTGAATTTGCTCATTTAGCAGAGCACCTTTGTTCCACAAGTTGGCTGTTTCCACTGTGTCAGAGGTCTCCACACCTGTTCCTGTATGTTTTGTGCATGTAAGACTTGTTATGGGTATTTTATAGATTTCCAGATGTGTTAACTACAGGACTAAAGGTTTTCTTGTCAACAGATTCTCCTAACTGAGCTGTATCTCTGTGCAGCTCCTCCAGAGCTACAATAGTCTACTTAGCTGCTTCTCTTGATGCTTTCCTTTTCTGGTCTGCCATTTTAGATCATATCTTAGTAGGTTTGAAGTTGCATCATACCGTTTTCATTTACACCCAATGAATCCTTTATCTTCCTCTCCACATTTTCCTTCCGCTTACTTTAGTGACTCTATATGCATGAGGTGTTAATTCAGTTTAAGGTATAACAAGGTGGAGTAGGTGGAGAAGAGTGATAGGCTTCGAGAGTTGTTCAGTAGTGAAATGAGTCTGTAACAGGAAGGCTGAGAGTTGGCAGCAGCTCTCCACTTCTCAGAATCACTTAAAAAAAACACTTGACTGAAACTAGTGGGTATTGCGTGCAGACAAACTAGTAATGCATGTCCTCATTTATAAATGTCCTACTGCAAAAATAAGAGACACCACTCTGAGGTGCCAAATATCTGAACATTCCTCTCATTGCCCTTTGCTGGCGTATGTCTTGTCATTCAATCAAAGTGCATATGTCTACAGCTCCATCATAATATAAAACAGTGCCTAATTCATTCAGATTCATTCAATAACAAGCAACTTTCAAGTACAAGATTGTAGACGTGAATAAAGCAAGAGGGAGCAAAGCCTTTTAATACCATCAGGTGACCTGAGAGCAGCCTAATGGTCAACAGACAGAGTGACGCAGCCTCTAAATCTTTTTGCTGTACCCAGGCGTGAGCACCATCACATGGGGGAGAGAGAAGGAACAGGCTTGTACTAAACCACAAGGCATCAAATACAGAGAAAGAAAAAACTGCTTGAACTATTTCATGAACAGATTCAAAGAAAGCGAATTATAATGGAGCTCTCACTAGTTCACAAAAATCAAAGAGCGACTTTTGTATTTGATGCTGTTATTCTGGAGAAATAAAACCCTGCACATCTGTTGATAATGCAACCAAAAAGATTTGACTTGTTATGCTTTTCTTATCTTCACCCTCTCTCAAAGCCACATTAAATCTTTATCATCTCACATCACTCTTTAACTCTGCATCACTTCAAACCTCACTGAAATTAGGATAAAGATTATTTTACTGATGCATTCTGCTGGAAACACGAGTGACTGGGCATGAGCAAAACAATAAATCCCTGCAAAGCTGCAGAACCTGACCTTTACCGATTCTTGTAAAACAAGAATAAATTTCCTCCATGCAGAAAACTCGTTTGAGCGAACTGTTCCTTTAAATTCTTAGCCCGACGCGTGTTTGGATCAACCCGCCTTGCAGCTCTGAGTTTCTTTCCGCACAAGCAGTGCACTTGTTGTTGGGGTTGGAGCAGAAAAAGGTCTGGCACCTGCTTTCTTTGCCAGAAATCTCCATTTATCAACTCCTGCAACAAAGGCTGGAGCCAGCCGCTTGGCTCTGCGCTTTGGAGCGCGTAAAACCGGGCTGCAACGCATGGCAACAAACACAACAGTCGGGTTAAAATAACTGGCAGGAGGGATTTAAGTCATGCTTCATTTTGGTCAACCCTTCGCATGTAAGTGAAAATGGTGAATTAGAAAGAAAACAAACTCCATAAAGTTGCAGGAGTCTCTCTCTTTTCATGACACGCTGGATTGTTTTGATTTCACAAATCCAAAGTGAAAAGATGAATGCGCTAACAGCTGACTTCTTCTGCTGGACTGTGCTCACCTTTAAGTCCGCCCAGAGTCGCTGGGAGGCAGTTCCCGGGCATCAGGCAGCACATCGGGACCAAAACAAGCAGCACACCGCTGAGGGTCATCCCGTCTCCCATCCCCGAAACTACAGCAGATCTGACTTCACCAACAGGCTCGCTTCAACCACGCATCCTGATCCAGTTCCCGGGTTTGACTGAGCAGATTTATTCTAATTGAGAAATAAAAACGCGTTTTACTTTGTTTATCCTCCTACAGGTTAGTCGTTTCACCAGCTACCGTCTGCACAAAGCGCACAGAAACAAGTGCATCCGCTCGGTGCAAATGTGAAGCGTTTGTATTCCACCAATAAAGCAAAACAGCAGCTTTATTTGAATATACCGGACAACTACGCAACGAAGTAAGTCAAAGTGCCGTTCTCTTCTGCTGGGGATAATGTCCACTGTCCCGGGCTATAATAATCCGACCAGCCTCGCTTTTCACGCTCCGCTCTTTGCCCTGCTACTTCCGAGTCTGTCCCAATTGGGGGGGAAAAAAAAGAAAAAAAGAAAGAAACAAAACCGTTTATTCCTTTAAAGCTAAAAATGTTTGGATGTTTGAAGAAGAACGAATCGCTTTGAGGATTCGGTCCGGAGCGCAGGAACGAGATCACAGGAACACGGAGCGCGGTGACAGCGGCTCGCGCTGAAGATGTGTTCAGCAAAGACGCTCGAGCGCTGAGTGGAAGCCGGTGGCCCCGCCCTCCTTGGAGCTCCGAGAGAGGGACGTCCAGGTGTACTGGTGACGTCACACCGGCAGGTGCGCAGAGGATTAATTTCCTTCAGGAGCAGAAAATATTCCTCCTAAACTGACTGACTTTCATGAGATTTTAACAATTTCATTAGGGAAAATACCAGTTTTATAGACAAATCTTCTGTAATATTATAGAAAAAGGTAAAAATTGATAGTGAAAACATCAAAATCATTCACATTTTGGAAAAGTGTTGCTTAGTGATTTATGTTTCTCAAAACAAGCAAAGAAATTAAGAAAGTAGCCTATATAAAAATCACTGACTATTACAATAAAATAACATAATGGCGTTATAAACATGAATATGGACATCTAAAGGCCTATCACAACTTAATGTCTTCATTTGGACTCCAAATCCTCCAGATTTCAAACCAATGAAGCATTTTTGGAAATGTGGTGGACAAACAAGTCTGATCCATGGAGTAAGTTAATCTTTTAGACTATAAAACTACTTCTGGTTTGAACTCTGCCAATATTCTGGTTGACACATTATGTGAGGAACTATTAAGCCTGACTAAACATTTACTGAAGCTCAGAAGATTTGGAGCCACATAAGCTTTGATGTCTTCAAGATTGCTAAATGAGGGTTGAATGAAGCAGAAATGTTCTAGGAAAAGACTACAGAGGGAACCAGTACAAAGAAAAGGAGAGGACCAAGAACTGATTCCTGGGGAATCCTGCATGACAGGAGGGCTGGAGTGCAGAGGAACCTCTCTGTGTCAAATTTAAATATTCTCTCACTTAGTAAATCCAATTCTGCACCTTTGAGATAAGAAAACTGTGATCAACAGTATCAAATGCTGCAGTAAGATCTAAAAGAACTAGACCTTCCAGAGTCGTTAGCTATGTGTCCTTAAAAACACTATTTATTTTTCTACTGAGTTTCAAAGCGTAAGATATTGTCTTTTTTATTACTACAACTTTGAATCAGAAGAGGTTCAGACCTCTTCTGAAATAACACATCCATATTAGGAACAAACACTTTATGACTGATGACAACCCTAAACTAAATCACTCTTGTTAATAGCTTTTAAATCAATCCATGTTAAACTTTTTAACAAATAAATGTTGTATTTTAGTTAATTTAAACTTGTGTGGATGGAGTCTGTTTTTAATAAAAAGGTAAATTTAGGTAAAGCTAAGAATCTGGCTTGATTACATGCTATGATAACTTTCATAGTTAAGTTTTTAACTCTCTCTGGTGTGATTTCTGCAATTTCTGTCAATAAAACAGCATTTGAAATATGTAGCATTTATGGCAGAAGTGGAGCAAAAAGCACTTCATAAAACACAGCAGTCCTAGAAAAAGTAGGTTAGAAAATGAACTGCAGTCGTTCCCACTCAGTCTGATTTTAATCTCTCTTGATTAATTGTACTCCAGCCATAAGCTCTCTTTCCTGCTTCCTTTTTTCCCCTCTTCTTCTTCTTCTTCCCAGGAGGAGAGTGGCTAAGCCAGGAGCGCTGACCAACAGATTTCATGGGGCGTGGGCACAGACTTGTACCAGTCGACAGAATAAAGGAAAGGGTCACCGAGGAGACCAGATTAAAGGATTTGGTAGACGATGAGGGCTGGAGGAGGAGGAGCAGGGCTAAGGGTCAAGGGTGAGGCATCAACGGTTAAGGGAAGCCAAGGGGAGCTAAGAAGCGAGCGGCGCCATCTCTAATCGAGCCTGATTAATCTCACGCTGTGCGTGTCGCATCTTTATGCAGGCGATGACTTTTGAATGGCTAAACATCGCTCTGTATAACAAAAGATGTCTTCATCGGGGGAAGCCACTGCAGACTTTTGGAGCTCAGAGCCTTTTTAAGACTTTTGGGGAAATAACTAGAGTGTACCTGGGGTACGATTTTCAACTTTTCAGTCTCAGAAACTTCCTTGTTTTTTCTGGAAATTTTCTGAGAGAAAAATAGTGTTTTTCTAGCAAATTTGTGACTTTTCAAATGCAGAAATTTCTTTATTTCTTGATGGAAATATAGTCTTCCTTTTTCTTTTTTTCTTTTTACACTAATGTGCCACCCTAAAGATGACACTTGAGGAGGATGATAGCTGCAAGCACAGCTGCTGCCCCCTTCTGGGCAGGTGAAGCAGAAAGAAATCTTTTTAAAAATTATTTGAATCATTTCAAATGTATCAAGATATTTAGAAGGAAATAGAGAAACACACAGACTGGAACCAAAAAAAAATCACAGTGCACATCACCTAAAAATCCAAATTTGCATAAATTTAAGCTAAAGATTGGCATACATTAAGCAGATGCACCAACCAGAGAATAGCAGGGCTTTAAAGGGATTGTCACGGCTGCTTATCCGTCCCCACACATTAATATTCAGAACCTGATGTAAAAAGACTGCAATCCGTGACCCTGCACTCCTTTGGTTAATGTATGTGTCGGCCTGCATCCACGACTCTTTGCTCCTAAATACAAATATGTGTTAGTATGTGCATAAATGTGGGTTTCACCCTGTACCAACCAGGCTCTGGAGAAGGATTTGTGGGCCTACATGACGCTGCACGCGTGTGGCTAATGGGTGGAGGCTAGAGGAATTGTTGTGAGGCAGGACGACGACAGAAAGGAAAATGAGACAGAGGGAAACTGATGAGGACAGACTGGAGACCAGCTCCTCCAGCAAATGTAATTAAATGACTCTAAATCACTCGGGGAGACAGATACACACATGACATTGACCTTGTTCTTGGACATGGACACAACACTGACATTGTTAAGAAATAAATAAATAAACCAGCTGCATTCATTTAAATGTAGCACATCTGTGACTGCACTGTATTTGGTGTGATGTGTGTTTTTTATAGTCAATAATTACTTTCTAGAGCTTTTTAGTCACAGGTTTTTGATATGTCTGTAAAGACAAATGATGTTCCCCACAGACTCTTAGATCCAATTCTTTTAGATAAAATATTTCTGAGTTACATTGATGATATTGTGAGTCATGACTGTCTCTGTCTCCCTGCCATCTTGACTGATTTAAAGCAAAGTAAGCTGAAGACTTTTACTCCGTCTGTCCATGTTTCATTCATTCTTTACATCCCAAAACAAATTCGACAAATTACAAGTAAAGTACAATGCTGTATGTATGAATTTCATGGTAATTGTCTGGCTAAACAAGATTATCCCAACATGGAGGTCAGTCTTTAACCTACATACTACACGGTATTTGGGCTGCAGCCGGCTGGTGGCCAACTGATTTACCCCCCGTCTCTTACCTCTGCTGAGGAGGAAATGGAACAAATGTCTCAAAAACCTTTGCCTCTAATCCTCAAATAATGGATTGTGCTGTTTGATTTCTGTTGTGGGGGATTGATTCAAGCAGTGGAGCTGAACTACACTGAGCTCAGGTGAGCCTCCAGATTTGGATCAACAGTTAAAACATTTCATTGCCAGCTGATTCATGAATAACCATGTTTACTCTAGTTGAACAAAATGGGAAGTGGTGTTATTTAAAGAGGAATTAAATAGTATTGAATGTCAGCTTGGTTTAGTACTCTTTGACAATGATAAAATACATAACTGCTGAATGCTGCCTTGAACACTTTGAATTGCAACAAAGCATAAAACCATTATACCATACAGTCTCCAATTGTGGAACAACAAATAAACGTTACATTTTGTCAAGCGCCATCATCAAAATCATCAAGCAAGCATCATATATAGTGATCAATGTTCCAGGCACTAGAAATCAATCACAGCTCTAAACAGGTGGGGTTTCAGCTTTGATTTAAAGGAACTCAGTGTTTCAGCATTTTTTCAGTTTTCCGGAAGTTTGTTTCAGATTTGTGGTGCATAAAAACTGAATGCTGGGGATGCAGAAACTTATGTGGACGTGTCTTGTCCTGCTGTTTGTTTGCATATCTATCTTTAACGATATAAAAGCACGATGCAAACGTCTTCATGAGGTAAAGATGAACATTTTGTAACTCAAATATAGACACATTTTTAGGTCAACCACAAAGAATGCAACTATCCTGGCTCAGAAAACAAGCAGTCTCTGGGACAAAGCTCTGATAAAACAAAGAGCTTTTCCTCAGTGGGGGGAGGTTGTTCAGAGGATGAGCTTGTGCTGTGCATGTATAAGATGTATAAGGGTTCACTCCCCAGATTCTCCTCCTCTTCTGCTGAACAACGCTGCAATATGAGAAAGAAAACTGCAGGTACTTGTAACAAAAGCACTCAGCCTTGTACTGCCTCTGAGGTGGAAGCCTGAAATGCCCTTCATTCGGCTTTTATTTCAGTGTTTCTCCAACACGATTTTTCTTTCTCCTATTGTGGCCTGATGAGTACAGGAAGAAGAATGAGAAGAGCTTTTTATCGTGATCCTGTGGGCCGCTATTGCATGAAAACAAAAAGGAAGGGAAGATACTGCAACGCTTAACAACTCTGCATAATGTTTCAATCTGAGTTTTGCATTATGTTTCAATAATATATCAGACACTTTACTCTTCTAAATAAGAAAAGTATCTCACTGAAGCTGTATTTCTGCCTTTACGCCACCATAATGTCTTGGTTTTGTACATTTATCCTCTAATAAGAGCTGAATTAGACAAACAAAACCTAAAACCCTCCAATGTATCTTTACTTAAAGGTAACATGTTAGTTTTCACTTCTCTTGTGACATTAATTTAAGAAAGCCCATCCTATCTCTATTTCCACGCATTTGATGTTTATATCATTAATAAAGCTGTTTAAGTTTCAGAAATATTGGTACATTATTTCCTGCCAGTGCCACCATCGCATCACTTGGGAAAACTGTGTGTTATCGGTCTCTGTGCTGTAAATTAAAGATGTTAAAACAATGCTTGGCAATGAATTATTTAGATGCCAGACAAAAGAACAACACAAACACGGTCTGGTCATGTGAAAAACAGACATGGACTCCACATGCAGCTGATGTTCATCTGAGGTTGGATGTAGAAGCCATTTATCGGAAATGCAATTTGTAGACTCATTCGTCAAAGAAACACAGATTACCCTGCAAAAACACACACTTATATGTCAAAGGTCACTGAAATCTAATGTGCTGACGAAGTGACTTTTAACCAAAGATAGCCAACTGACTCTTGTACTAGAATCTCAAATAAAGATCATATCGTTCAAGTTTACTGAATTAAGGAGTCACTGTAGCACAGAGTTTAATCTCAACATAAACAATTCTGCCACAGATTATTTTAGACATCTCAAAAATTCATTTGAACTTCTTTTTTATGTATAGCACATACATGCATTGCTGCTACAGAAACAATGCAACTGCAATTTAAATGCAACGCAAACTGAATGTTAATGTGTCTTCTTATTGATTGATTAATTTGGTTAATGATTATCCGACTAATTATCCTCTTGGTGGATCTCAAACAGCATAGAAATGTTATTTCCAGATGAACTTGTAATATAAAAACTACATAAATAAAACAGAAAAGTAACATACCTGGTCCTGACACTGCAGCACAGTGTGAATCCAACACTCTGCATCTTACAAGAAACCAAATTTCTACACATTCGGACCAAAAAAAGTGTTTTTAAGACACCGGCAAACATGGCAGGACATGAACCAAGTGACAGCAGCTTTAAAGTAGTTTATTTGAATTGAATTGAACCTGAATGCAGCATGAAATAATAAGCCCTCTAATCTATGAAGCTATTACTCGATGGGGGCAAAACTCATTCTGATTACATTACACAAATGCAACTTTGATGCAATGGTTCTGAAAGTAAAAATCACTTTCTTTAGCTCTACTCTAGTAAATAGAGAACTTTAAAATGAGTAAAGTTGAGTAAAGTGGTAAAAATTACAGCTTTGGTAAAGCTCTGCACATTTACCACACAATAATTAATTTTTATACTTCCAACTTTGTGCTGAAAGAGTAAGAAATGTAGAAGTTTTGTGTGAAAGGTTCCAAATGCTTAGAAAAACCTTATTTACTTTAAATTTATTTATTTATTTTTGCTGCAAATGCTTGTATAATTTAATCAAAGTAGATCCAGTTGCGTGTAATGTAAAACCGGCTGTACTTGTCCACAAACCCAAACATTTACAGACATCATATATGTATGAAACATCAGATCCGAGCTTCATTAATTACCTTGTGTCAAACAAAGGTAAAATGCAATTAGCCTGTGGTGTTGTAACCTAATTCTTTGCATTGCGGTGGACCGGCTCCACAGCAGATGGTGCTATCAATTATTGAGGCTGTGAAGATGAGCCTGCCCTCAATCAGATTAAGTAGATTATGCCAACATGAACTCCCTCCTGAACCAGACTCAATGTCTAAAATAAACACACAATAAAGATGCACATTCATCAACAACAACCGGTTTACTTTTAATTGGGCCCTTAATACAAATCAATTTACGTCTCCATCTACCAAGTAAGAATCCCAGCTTTGAGTAAAACATCTGCAGGATCTATTTGTCTGCTTAATATCTGCAATACTTAAACGTACTACACGTCGTCTTCTTAGACCGTCATAATGGAGTCCCTGCTAACATACCCAGCGTTCCACCCAAACCAACGCATGTCCCTTTAATCCCATCAACCCACTCCTGAGTGTGTGAAGAAGCCGAGAGACTGGGAGAAGGCCTGCGGCGACTACGACATTGTACCCCTCCACCCTGCTGAGATCTAATTGAAGAAACAAGTACTCGGTACAAAGTGAAGCCCTACAGCTCCCTGGGACATTAATACTCGACTGGTGTGAAAAATACTTGAGAAAAATCTGGGTGATCCGTGGCGTGTAAATCTGAGAAATAGGATTTTCGGTGTGGGGGTGCAGAAGAAGAGGAAGCACATTTTAACAGCAGCTTACTCTGCATTTGAGGGAAGGTTTAGCAACTGCCTGCATGATGAATCATCTGATCTACAAAGGTGGCCGGCAAACTGAAAAACCACTCAGCAAATTTCTGTTTTTACTTCAACTTTTCCTGACTAATTATTACATTTATATCATTTGAGATTAGTTACATTCCTTTACACTGACATAATTTGTCTTCACCAAATTTAGAAAATTTACATTTTCTATACTATAATTGTACATTTTGAAAGAATCTTTCTACAATAAGACCTGTCCTTCTCCAGCAGTATTACCAACATCTCTTTGCTTATCAGTTTGATAGAAAATCTGCAAGTTGTAACATATCAACTCAAGTTTATATTGTTAAAACTTACATGTGACAATAAAAAAAATCCTGTGCATTGTGTTTCTACTTAGACACATTAACCATAATCATAATCTTTTCTTAATTCCTGCTGATGGCTTGAATGACTTGGATTACGGTCATTAGCATCATGTCTGTGCTGCAGTGTGGACCCAAGCAGACGTGCCTGTTCCTTTTCCAGAGTCTTTTAGCAGATTTTTTAAAGTCTTTTTCACACAAAGCGCTGATTGTTTGAATGAGAAGAGCGCTTTAGTTGTTCAGGTTTCAGACCGCTGAAGCTGCTGAGGACAGCTTCAAGAGGTTTCCACCAAAAATAAGTTGTGAGTTTTAAAGTGTGAGGTAAATTTAGGTAAAGGTAAAGTTAATTTTATTTATATAGCGCATTTTCAGGAACAAGGCAATACAATGATTTAGCCACATTCTGTGTTTACAACTGGAAACAGAATACATTTTAGATTGTGATGCAACCATCTAAAACGAATCTGAAATGTATTTTAGATGGTTGCGTCACAAGTAGACAGCTCTGAGTGTGTTTGAAGACATTTAGCAGGACATTTCATATTTTGAAATAAGTTCAGCTAGTTTCTACTGGAAAAATCTTTGTATTTGAAATAAGTCAAAACTAACTTTTCATTGGAGCTTGTTTTTAAATAAATAAGTCTTGAATGTAGATTTTTTAAAAAGTAATGGCTCCACTAGCAGATTTTTTTCACTAATGGAAAAAAGGCTGAGTAGAGAAAGAATATCTGTCTGTCTGTCCATAAACTGCAGATGAGTCTTCCACATTGCCACTGTCAGTCTGCTAGCACTGAGTGGTTTAATATAACTTAACAGCTCTCTTGTGGCTTTAACTGTGTTGTGGTCAGAGTGGGTAAACAGAGTCAACATAAATTAACTCCTTCTTGTCGCCCACTGACTGTAAACCGGTAGTTTCTTTAAAACTCAATTTAAACTGACAGGCTTGTTTACTGCGGCCGCCCTTCGGCTTAACAACAGGGACTTCTGATCTGGTTAAAGGATTGTGTGGGGGAAACGGACCCAAACATCACCAGAAGATGTCAGGGGGTTTTACATCACTTTGGTAAAATGCCTGCTGTTTTGGACACTATACTGTCAAATAGTATCTGTCAGAGTGTTGGAATTATTTGGCCTGATTGTGGAAGATATGGCAACAAAATCATATTCTTATGAGAATGGTGAATGTTGTACATCTTATTAAAGTTTTCTAGGCAAGAAGGTGAAGGTGTAAATAAATCCAAGAAGTTTGCTTCTTGTAATGAATACTAATGGTTATTGTTAAAACAATGAATGAAGCTACATTTGGTCTGTTGCAGAAATTCACGTGAGATGCAAAAATAGTTTCGGCATCAACTGTGACAACAGCAAATCTTTTTGTCCCATTAAGTTTCCCACCAACCCTAAGTTGCTAATCCATAAAGAAAACCATTTTTATACCAACTTCTAATTAGAAATGCTGAGGTATTGCAGTTTTTCTCTGATCCTTTGGTGCATTTACCAAATCCTTCTCAAAATTTGCAAAACATTGCATTTCTCAACAAAATTTACACAAACAATTTGATCAACATGACATCAGCAAGTGGAAATGTAGGAAAAAGTTAAGAATTGCACATAATCACTTGCATAGAAGTACAAACGTATCTGCAATTTATCCACAGAAATGAGCAGCAACACTTTTGGTGTGCACAAGTGAGAAAATGATTTGAAGATTGAACACGTAGTTTTGAGAACTTCGATTCTGTTCTGAGAATTGCACCAAAGCGACTGAGAAAATCTGTAGAGTTATTCACTCTGCATGTAAAGAGCCACTGGGCTGGTATCCATGTTGCATCCATTAGCAGTAACATTCTTTTCTAATTTCTGTTGTTAAAATGTAGTTTTCCCAAAAGCAGCAACCCTCATTTAGTCCGCTTACATTCAATTAATATAAAAACGTGCTTTTCACTCACTACAAGCTTTCACAGCTGACGGGGTTTTTTACACAAAGTAAGCTAAAGTCATTAGACCCACTAAATGTCAAATTAAATATTTTATTCATCATGTATACATATTTCTCCCCATCCATTTCTTTTTTTTTCTGCAAACAAGCTCTGAGCGCCTCCAACTCCCAGAAGGCAGCCAAGCCCAGGGAAGTCGGCTTTTGGGGGAGAGGGGTGACGGTGGTGCTGATAGGGATGGAGGGAAGGGTGTGAGGAGAAGTGCTCTACCAGAATGTCTACACACACACACGCACATAAATCTACATTATCACACACACACACGCATACATACCAGACAAAGCAGACATCCAAACACCATACCCATCACCACACACACCAACTCCTACAATCTGCTGCTTCCAGGTTTTCCACACACACCCCCTCTGAGATGACTCCACGGTTTAATTGGTGTAATTATATTTGCATAGGGCCATCCTGTTTCAGCGAACATGCGCTCACCCACGCCAACACACGCACACACTCCATCACCGGCGAGTTTTAATCGGCAGGATAATTGAATATGGTTGTCCCACTTGTGCCCTTAAGGACTCATGTATATGGAGGGTCATGAGCTTTACGTTTACTCAGAGAAACAATGGCACAACTGCAATCAGCTGAACTGCTGATAATAAACTTTAAGTACTAATTTACTTAATGGTCTAATGTGGTGATTTGGAGTCGTATTTTATGTCGGAACAAGAGAAGCACACTCAGAAAACGATCATTTTGTGCTAATTTAGGCTGCAGGCCAAAGTTTTTGCACACTTGTTCCCATCAAATCCTCATTTGGATTTTCATTATCCTTCCAGATAAATAATAGGTAGCTTTAGAAACTGGAATAGAGACATGTTAAATAGAGAGAAACTAATACAGTTTGAGTCTGAAGTATTCTTTCTACTGTAATTGTGATTTACAGTAATTAATAACTTAGTTATAACTAACAAACTGAAAATCTTTCTGTGAAATATAGCTGCAAATTATTTGAATAAAATCTGCCTATTCTCACATTTTATGGTTGTAAACATCTAGGATATTCAAAAGAAATGCAGCTCCACAATCTAAAATGCCTAACTTGACGCGCTATTGGCTGACATTGGCAAAGCAGCCAATCCAGGAGCACCATTCATTTTAGCAGGTGCTGACTGGCTGAACCCCAAAGAAGGAAGACTGTCGATGACATTTTCTGCTGTAATACATAACATTTATAACCCCATTAAAATGCTATTTGGTTTGTTGTTGAGATGCAAAAAAAACAAAATGAAACAGATCAATGATTATACAATGTTTGGCACAGTTGATTTGGGAATCTACTAACCTTTTGAATTCATGTTGTATGGAATTATTTTTAGCTGATTTCTAATTATTTTCAAGCAAAAAGATGCTCACTTGCTTTCAGAGGAAGTGCAGTACTAGTCAAATAAAATGGCTGAGAGTTTCATTTACCTCCTCTTCTTTTTTGCAGAGCGATGGAAGGAGAAAAGCTTTCAGTATTGAAGGTGATCCCTCTCAACCCTTCAGTGAGCTGTTTAACCTCCTGCCGTCTGGAAGACATGATATCGACAATAATGTGCAACAGCCTCAATCTTCAGGCAGCAAGCTATGACATTCATGGCATGTTTTTTTTAACTATTTGAATAAACAATGATCATCCAGATCTACATTAAAATTTGCCATCTTGTCCACCTCAGAGTGAAATCAACATAAATTCTCTGATTAAATGATCATCATGTCGTTTATTGTTTTAAGCTTTTTGTCTTATCCTCTCCTATTTCTTCATAATGTTTCTCCTCTTTCTCTTTCTCCTTCTGTTTCATTTATGAACTTGTTTCACCCACACCATCCATCCACCCCTCCCCCCGACCTCCCTCACCAGGTTCTCCTCCAGGTTTTTCCACACACACCAAACCCCCTCGCCTATGAAAAATGAAATCTGATTGTCCTCCATCTCCATCATTCATTCTCTCTTCTCTCCCTCTCTTTCTCCCTCTTCGTGGTGGAAAACGCGCTATCTGGCTCTTTTGTTCATCCACCGGCTCATGTGGCCTCCTCTGGTTGCTATGGCAACCTGGTGTATACATTCTGCTCCGGGAAAGAGAGAGAGAGAGATCGTAATGGAGGAGAGAAAGGGATGCAGAGGGATGAAAGTCAGGAGGGATGGATGGAAATCGAAGCAAACAGGATGGCGATGGTAAAAGACTGGAAGAGAAGGAAATATAGACAAAATTCACTGCAAGAATAAAAGAAAAACAAAAAACAAATAATGAAGACGGAACAAAAAGGTTTTCAGAAATTCAACAGTTTCTGAATTAAATGGTTCAGTGGAACCAACTTCAAGCCAAATTTGCAGATAAAGTCAAAACCACCTCAGCATTTTTTAATTTAAATCAGACACAGCAAAGAAGAGCAAAATTGTAATTTAATAATTTTTTTTAATCATTAATCAGAATCAGAGCATTTAAAAACACACTGCTGCAAAGGAAGCAATTCACCCTGGTTTTAAAATGTATGTGTAAATAACTATATGAGGACTTAACATCTGGGAAATTATAACAATTTGTTCATCAATGCATAATTAACAAAAAAAACTGAAGGTGAGTGAGGAGAATTTTCATTTCTCCTGGGTCTGAATTACCATTAAAATATAGCAGAAAACATTTATGTATGGAAGCGAAAAGAAAACAGTAAGTAAAAACTGCAGGGATGAATGGACTCTGCATCAGAAAGGAGAGATTAACACACAGAGAAACAATAAAAAACCCATCATCCTCGTCATGGTAGCATCTTCCTCCACCCAGTTGTCTGTGTTTGCCGTCTTAGAAATTCTGCAGGAGTCCAAACCCTGCAGACAAGCTTCCATCTGCCATCTTGGCTCCGGTCCAGCGCTGCTCTTTGGGGCCAAAATGGAAGAAATGCTTCCAAAATCACTCAAACAAGACATGTTTCATTACATCGCGAGGCATATTCAGTACATGGCCAGCAGTGCATCATAACTGGGTGGTGGTCTACCCAGCAGGACGAAGCTGGTTTAGTTGTATTTGCTCGGTTGTGGCAGCACAGACAACATAAATAATGTGAAAATACAAACAATTTATTATCTAGATATGTAAACTGCCTATAGAATTGAAGACTCAATTCAAATCAATCATCTTTTTCAGTAGACAAAGTGTTTTTGTCAGCAGATGATTGAAAGACTTTGAGTTGATGCAATCAAGACAAAAGATGTTTTCACTCTCGTATCGATTTACTGCCTCATGAAGATCAAAGTTAAAAAACAGAAATTGTAGGATGTAGAAATCTCGTGACACTACATCTTGATAGATAAGATATTTCTCATCAAAGCAAAGTCTGTATCGAGGTCCTTTGTGAGCTTCTTACTTCATCTGGTGAAATCTGTTTCTTTTATAATTGGTAAAATTGATTTCTGCTTGGTGAAGTACACCACAAGGGGGCGCCATAAGGGAACAACATCAGAAAAGATTATCTGTTGGTTGTCCATCCACAAGGCTTTCTAAAGATTACAGATACGTCTAGTAAATAAAATTGTGAGGTGAGAACAACTCAAATACTGTTAGAAAATATTAAAGCGAAAATTCCCACATTCAACCGTCAGGATGGTGATGGTTATATTGACATGACAAACCAGCTTTGTTACCACTCCAAATGTGCGCAAAACTTTGTCAATAATCTCCTAAGGTAAAAAAAAAAAAAACAACAACAAAAAACCCCCCAGCAATTTCCCAATTGCAATGTTTCCATTATGTAAGAAATCATGAGATAAGTCATTAAAAAACATTGTCCTCCAACCACTTCCTGTCATCTTCTTCGTCTTTTCCGCCAGTAGTAACGTCTGGTTGTTGGTCACATGACTCGTTTTGTGAAACACAATAATTTTTGTGAAATATTATAAATTTCATACAGCAGAAAAAAGCACCTTTTTTCAAAATTGGAGGTTTCCATTAAATTATATTTATTTATTTATTTATTTATTTATTTATTTATTTATTTATTTATTTATTTATTTAATTTTATTTCATTTTTTTTGGATAATCCAATTTACAAAAAATATGGCCCATGGTCAACGCAGCTACAGATTGGTCGTTTGTGCTACTATTTGAGTCTGAATTCTCGTGTATTTTGACAGTAATTTGAGAAGTAGGAAGTCTGTATTGTTTTTGTATGATTATCTTCTGGTAAACAGCGAGGAGCTGAAGGTGTATTCCCACAGGTGCAGACCCAGAATGCCAACATTGATGAACATCCAGGGAGCTGACATGGAAAGGCTGGACTCTAAAAGTACCCGGGCGTTTATCCCTATGATGCAACCATGTAACATGATGGCCAAATTGTTTCACTTTAGTTTTATCAGACCACAGGACATGTCTCCAAAAATGAAGATTTTTGTCCCTATATACATTGGCAAACTGCAGTCTGGCTTTTTCCTTTTGGAGTAATGGCTTCCTCCTCACCGAATGGCTTTTCACAGGTATTTAGCTTTTATTCTGGGCTTAATTTCCAGAATCTATCTCCATACCATTCTGCATGTAAACTTCTGATTTGGAAAGTCCTAATAAATAAATCTCTGACATGTTCCTCCTCTCATTATTGTTGCATTTAGCAAATAGAAATAATTTTGGTAATTCTAATTGACCTAAAACAAGAGAAGTCTGGTCTGATTTAACTTCAGACAGTGAGGGGAAAAAAGTGTGTGTCTTTTTATCCGACGTATGTAAACGTCTGACTTTAACTGTACACATATTGTCTAGGTTTAAGGAGCAACATTACATTTCAGTAAGCTTCCTCTGCAGCAAATCTCTCATGTGTCCCATCGAGGACACATAATATTAACACTACTTGACATTTCTGTGGTGCCACAAGACGAGGGAGCAATTACTGTGGCTTTTCTGGTTGGTGGTGTTCTGAGAGCATGGCTGGTGACCTGCTTAGCAGCAGACCGATTGGCTGAGCTGGAGGCTGATAAGCGAGCTGAAGCAGTGATGAGCAGGCATACAGGGAGGCTGACGAGATATCACTATCAGAGCGATTAACCATGCCAAGCGCACATACATGAATGAACATCGAGGAGAGCAGAAGGATCATTACATGATACTCTGATCTCAGACTAATGCAGACTCCTTGGCATCTCTCCATCTCTGCTGGTTGTTCTCCATAAATTCAGCCTCTTCTCTGTTTCTATGCATAAAATTATCCATTTCTCAAACTGCCAAAATATAATCCTAGCTCTTTAAATTACAATGAGATTTGCTAAAGGTTTTCCTGCCATTATAAAATCTGTATAATCATTGTATTTCCATTGTTCAACAATTGTTTTAGAATGACTTACTGTTTGGCAACTGAATACCCACCTTGAATTACTCTGACATGTTTGCTGTCTTTCTGACAAAGCTAGAAAGAACCTGAGTGAAGCTACAAAGGAGAGACAGTGCAACACAGGCAGCCCTGAAGCAGCCCAAAGGCAACATCAGAACTGAAAAACCAAAATGAAAATGAGTCAATGTGAAACAGCAGAGAGAAGACGGAATTAGAAAAACAGAAATAGGTTGGCATGGTTTAAAAAGATTTACTTTTCATACAGAAATCTGCCTGAAGCATTTCACTGCAACTGCGTCTTGTAATCACTGTGTAAACATACGTAGTGATGATCTGGCTTCATGTCCTTAGAATAACCTGCCTCTCCCCCACTGACCATTGAAGATTGCTCCATTCGTTTGTTTTTAATTGTTGTTGTTTCTTTAGCCATTGTCCTGCTTTGTAATCTAAGTGCACTCGAGTTTAAGGTCACCAGCTGATGTACGGACATTCATCTTCAGGATTTTCTGCCAGAGAGCAAAATTCATGGTTCCATTAATTACATGAAGTGGTTTAAGTCCTGGGGCAGCAAAGCAGCCCAACATCATCTCACAACCATCACTATAGTTACTATTTTAGTCTTATTAGTGCAGAGAATCTTTACACAGCGTGTTTTGTTATTATTGAATCATGAACCCTGACTTTAACTGAAGTAACTGGGGTCTGCAGTGCTTCAGATGTCGTTCTAGGTTCGGTTATTACCTCCTGAATGAGTTGCTAATGAGCTTTTGGAGTAATTTTGGTGGACCAACTGGTTTAATTTTACTTAAATGGATCTCAGCGTGGTTTTCTGGAGTCCCAAAAGCTTAGAAATGGCTTTTTATATATATATATTTCCTAGACTGATTAGATGGGAATCAGTTTGTTTACCTTCTGTCCTGAACTTTTAAACATTTCAGGCATGATGTGGTGCTTCTTCAAATCTTTTAGCCTACTTCATGTTGTCAGGAAAGTTCTTTTAAGAGATTTCTTAATTCTGTTGATCAAGCAATTACATTTTAGCCAAATATGCTCAAAAATAACATTTTTGTGATTATGTACTCACGTTTTATTTTTCTTATACTAAACACAGTTTTAAGGATCTAAATTACTTAACTGCAACTAAAGAGAAACAACACAAGACATCTGACTTTGTACTGCTTTTTTAAGCAGCAACCAACAGAAATTGTAGGGAAAAATCAACTTGACTTGCTGACAACTGTATGTGTCACGTTATAAAGCAAAGGAGCAATGTCCTTGTGTAAACCTCAACAGATCTTTATTCAAACACAATTTGCTTGTTTAGTGCATTTATTTTTCTGAAATCTAAGAATAAAATAACACCCAAACCTGCAAAAGTAAGAATGCAACAGATTCAAAACATACCGGTAATCTGAGCAGCATAACATGTACTTTTACAGACAATGCTAACCCTGTTTATCTCTGACGTGGTTTAAGCAGCAAATATAGCATACATCCTTACCAGGTCAGAGGGATTATGCTTTATATTAGGCCCGTGTCCAGTGTCTGTTTAATCACAGATTATATGTAATTGCATAGCACTCAGAAACGTCTGCATCAGAATAATCCCCATAAACGTGCTTCTTCTAACATGCGATAACAAGTCAGCATGTTTTCCTCATGACTGAGACCGATGCAGATTAGTTTGTAAGTAATCATGGTTTGAGTAGCTGCACTTAAGACTGTGACTATCTAAAAGAACAACATGTTAGCATGCGATCATTCAGGGTCCAGTCCTGCATGTTGGATGTAAATGTGCATCTGATCATGTGAAGATATACTGCACATAAGGCAACATGTGGATGTGAGTTGCTTTGTTCATGGTATCAGCTGGTATCATGGGATGCTCTCTCTGTGAGAGGATTGTCACATATAATAAAGATGTGTGTGTGTGTGTGTGTGTGTGTGTGTGTGTGTGTGTGTGTGTGTGTGTGTGTGTGTGTGTGTGTGTGTGTGTGTCCTTGGTGAGTAATCTATCATCTGATGGATTACTGCCTGTGGACTGAGATTAAATTTGTTAAGCAGGAGTTGATAATGTGGAAAGACAGATTACAATCAGCCTGTATGTGTGTGGTCTGGTTCTGTTACTGCTTCATATAAAAGACAGAACCAGACACTGAATATTATACTTTGCAAACGTTGGTTTGAAACTTTAAAAAAAAAAATAAAAAATGATGACACAAATAAAAAGACTGTTTTTGTGCATAAAGTTGCAGAATTTGATCAGAAATAACATCTAGATTAATAATGTGAACTTTGTGTCTGAGGGAAGTAATCAGGCTGAACTGACTGGAAGCAGCACTTTGTATAAATCCTAAACTCCACCTTTGTCTCTTTGTACAATAAAGACTGTTTTTATTCTACTCTACTGAAGAAAAAAGTACATCTCTGTCAATGACTCCATCCAGCAGGATGACAATGTTAGACTCTGAAGCACTGAACAGGAGTACTTTCTATGGAAACTGAAACAAAGAGTATGCATGATTAACAAAGCACATGAACACACCCAAGAGGAGATTGTAGTCAAGCGCTTCATAACAGAATGGAAAATCATCTGAAAGCATATAAACGGATGACGAAACTGAAAATGCAGGCTATTTCAGTGTTGTTTTATTGAGTAGTTAAGCTGTAGATTGCTTCAAAGATTTACCAGGCATATAATTTAGACTGCAGAAAACTGGACTAATCTCTGAAAAAGTAGCATTTCACAATTCAAAACTCCATCAGAAAGATTTTTGACAAAGGAATCACAAAAAGAAACACATTTTATTTTTATTTTGTCCCTGCTTAACAATTGATCAAAAGAAAGTGTTGGAAAATCATCAGTATCATTGTTCTCAGTAGAATAATAAAGAAAGGCTTAATTTTATTCATTCATTTGGTCCATCTGCAAATGATTTTGGAGCACATCCTGTTACCGGCTGAAGCCTCCAAATCACTCACACTCTTATCAAAGCCCACAAGCAATGATGCTCAAAAACGCAGCCCAGAAAATATTCTGAGAAAGAACATTTGGTTTCCAATTTTTTACAAATCTAACAACAACCACATGGACACACAGAGAAGGACTGATAATCAGATGCAAAATTTTACAAGAAAAAATTTACAACAACATTTATGGATATTTTTCCAACACTGAAAAAAAAAATCATTAATTGTTTTTTTCATTTGGGACAAAAAGGAATATCTGGCCATTTTCAACAAACATTTGCACCCACTTTCTCCTCTCTTGCCAAATATCTCCTTCACTGTCTGTTACACACTGAAGTCAACACAGTTAGGTCTGACCTTTAAATACACTGTCAGGTTTTTGTATTATCTATATCTCATTGTTGAGACAAACAAAATCTGAAAATGCCTGTGGGCTTCTTCTCAAAACCTCACAATCAATGCTTCCTGACATTTGGAGGGGGAAGGGTGTGTGAATCGCTAAACATGCTTTCCTTGTGTGTGCTGGAATCCCATCATGTACATACACAGGCTGGGGAAAATATGTTAATTACTAATCTAACCAGCATTTGTTTTGTCTTCATTTGAATATTGCACACACCTTTGAGGATAAATAATGTATATTTTTGTCTTTTCATCAAACATATTTCACCTTAACACATTTCATTAAGGTGGGTAAACCTGTCTAAAAAGGCCTAAAATAAAATTGTCTTTTACAGCAGCAACATACTCAAGCACCATGAAAAAGATAAAAATATTAAATTTCATTTAGCACATTTATTAAGTGTTCAAAAATAGTTGTTTTTAACAAAATAAAAAAGTGTTAAGAGTGTTTTTCACCTCAAAAATGAAGCATTTTCTAGTTTTGGGGTTTTTTTTACTCTATGATGCAGTTCTCCACGCAGATGACTGATTTGGTGGCTAGTGAACCACTTTATTGTTCATTTGATTATATATTTTGTATCACTGTCCTGAAAGACTTAACTATAAAGGTTTCCCATGGCCTTTCGAAAAGAAAAGACCCGCAGCATGACAGATCTTCAGTGGTGTATTTTTCTGTTTATAGCTCCAATTGATCAAACTCAATATGTTTATGTTTGTGATAGTAGAAAAGAAATACCTTTCTTTTACGGTAAATGTCTCACAAACTACTGGACAAAGTATAAATCATGTTTAGTGGTTGTTATAGATATTTGGTGACCCTAAGCTGCTTCTCAGTGCTGAAGTTCTCTAAATTGAACATAATTTTTTTGTTTTGTTTTGCCATTTCTAGTGAGAATATAAATATGGCTCCTTATACAGTTTGAGAAACATATGCTATTATGCAACGGCAGATTTATATGCCAGGACAACAGAAAGAATAACTTGAAAAATTAATTTATTGTATAGATATGTAACTGGTGCAGTATATTGTACTGTATATGTGAAAATGCAAACTGTTGGAATAATAGAAAAAAAAAATTGTGATTTACTTCTTTTATTTTAGGGGTTTTTACACATGTTTACCAAGCACACAATAATTGTGGAGAACGTTGTATAAACCTATATTTAATCCAACTACTAAATAAAATTACTTGAACAAAAAAAAGTGTGTTATGTCGTCATATATTAATGTTTTGCCATTTCTAAGTAGAGAAACCTTGTGATAACACAGAATCAAAATACACACAAAGCATTCTCTGTTGAATGCAGAAATCAATACACATCTGAACTACAAATGGAGGGTAAAATGTATGGAAAGTAAAGTGAATCTGATTATTGACTGTATCTATGCAATACCACTGGATCAATAACCGCTTCTATAGTCAGAGATATACATGAAGATAATAATTAAGACTACAAAAAGCAGAATAATCTCTATATTGATGTAAACAGAAAAAGACACTGAAGGGTTTTCATGTTGACCTATTGGGAAATTGAGTAGGTCTTCTGAATAGTCAATAACACAAAGAACTGCAGAGGAAGCAATGTCAATATAAACTCTGGGCTGCACAGATGTAGGGAAGCTGACAGGTCCATGATTTCCTTAGCATGCTCACCAATTCCTGCTTTTTGTCTTGGATTCTTTATTGTGAGGTGGTTGCTTCTTTCCCCTGTTTTCCCTCTAAATGAAAAATGTTTGTTGACCGCCCTTTCAACCAATTATCCACCAGGCATGATTGGATGTCAGTCTGGTAAAGGCCACTTCAATCAGCAATCAGCAACATCCCATTAGCTTTTGTTTACGGTCACAACCCTGATGACTGCAGCTTGAACTGTTGGCTATTTATGTCTGTGGCGTCCTATCTGTTGTGGGTTTGTCACAAGAAAAGCAAGTATTATTAATCTCCTTGATTAATTGTGATTATACAACATGATGATTGCAGGCTTTGTTTTTTGATGGTTTATTCATACCAAACAGGTGGCATCAGGTTAGCATTTATTTGTGAACATAATGAGATAGTTTTGAATGTTTTCACTTTGCAATATCAGAACTTTATTTTACTTTTCAGTGAGATGTTTATTTACATGAGTGATATGGCTCACCCTGCAGAGTGGGACTGTGTTTGGGGCGGCATAACTGTAAAACAAAAGAAGACAAAATGTCAGGTATCACCTGTGCCACAATTGAGTCTTCTATTGATTGTTTCCATGTTCCTTGTGGAAACAAGCACAGTAGGAAATTACGACCATAAATCACTGCAGGGTTATAACAGTGAAGTTGGAATCTGATTTAACTTCACCCAATTTTAATAGTGTTTCAACATGATCAATATTGCAACATTTGTTACATTTTCAGATGTTTAGCCATGTCAAACAATCCAAATTGAAAACTTGTTCACCTGCTCGCCTGTGGTGGCGCTGCACCAAGAACCACTGAAGGAAACGACACAAAAACCTCAGAAAAAAGGCACTTAACGCCTTTTTCTCAAAATGTAAAGAAAAAGAGTTGCACTAGATTTTAGCAGTTATAGGATTTCTCTTCAATCGTTGGCAAAGACCATGAGCCATTTCTTCCATTAGCGCTGGAATGGTGCGTTTGTTTTGGTTGAATTTACCCAGAATGCACTCCACTGTAGTCCCCATCCTGCTTTTGGAGTGGTCTTCGGTCCACTTGGCATCCAAATAATGCATTCAAACTGTGCCAGAGCTCGCATCAGCCAAACTGAGACTGAGGTTTGCAGATGGACCAGAGTTCAGTTGGCATTCACACTTCCCCAAGAGAACCAAACTTTCTAGACAAACAAACCAAAATTTGATGAAAGCGGACAAAACAGGGCTGGTGTTGATTCACCTTCAGTGTCCAATTAGAGTCTTGGCGTTATTCACTTATCTCTAGTTTAAAATGCAAAATAATTGCATTAGTCAAACATGAACTGGATTGCCTAGGAGAATTATTAGCTAACTTGATGGTCCAGGTTTTGACTGGGCCATTCTAGCATAAGTTTTAATCTAAACAATTTATTTTTAGAAGCGGTTTTCAGCTGAAAGCACAGCCTTATCTCTAGCTTGTTTTCTTCTGCTATGGTTATATGTTTAGCATCCTCATAGCATAATGGTAGCTGGTGAACCATTTGTCTTAGGTTTTTAATTTGTGATAACAGTTTGACGATTTCTCCATGTGATGTTCAAAGCTTGGAATATCATTTCATAACCTTAACTGTCCTCTGAACTTGTGTTTCTTGATCTTCATGACAATGTTTGCTCTCTGATATGTTCTATCTTCTAGCAAACATCTGGAGATTTAAGTGATGGTCTGAGTATTTCAGAAAACTGTAGATCTACTGGAATCTGTGGTCATCTGTGGAAATGTCTGTAAATCTCTGAGTTTGAAGAGTTTAATTAATAAAAAAAAAAATCATTATTATGGAATTTGGCAAAAATAATTAGTTCTGGAAATTCTAGCTGACCTGAAATAGGAGAATTTGGTCTGATTTAACTTCAACCCATGAGAAAAAAAGATTTCTCCTTTTATTTGGCGTCAACAAACTTTTGGTTTCAACTGAATGCTGCATGACCTGATATAAACACAGCTGTATTCTTGTCTTTCCTTTTGGAAACTCTCCCCAGGCAATCCTCTGCATGTTGGAAGAGTGGCCTGTTAAAGGTTAGGATGTGCTCTGGGGCTGGAAGGAACAATGAGAGGAGGTCGGGGTGCAGGGTCCATCTGAGAAAGTTGATATTGTCTTTGTTCCCCTGTGATCTCACCCTTTGTCTAAAAATGTATTTTTATTGGAACAACAAGTTAATTTCTCAGGATATAAGAGATTTAATGACACAGTTGTTGATCCACTAAAGAAACTTTGGCCAAAGTAAGAAAAATCTTTCATTCCTAAGCCTGATTGTACCGACTGCACTTTTTGAGGTTTCTCTTTGGTCTCGCAATTAGATTAAGTAGAAGCAGAGGAAGGTTCTGCTCTCTGGTCTAATTCAGAAAACATCTGCAGTGAGTTCCTGCATCAATCAGTCTCCAGCCTTCAAAAACATTTGGCATTTGGATAGACGCTTGTTTTGATACTAACCCGTTTCCTTTGTGTATCGCCTTTTGCAGAACTTCAGATATTTTAGAAGTTGGGAAAATAAGTTAAGATGATAGTGGATAGAACTTGACACATAGAGAAGCAACGATCCTTTCTAATGCTAAGCATTGGTTTTGTTATTTCTACATCACAATGCAGCAGCTACAGGAAGGAAAGGATGTGTTACTCCAGCATTCACATCTGACTCTGCAGCATGTGTAATGTGAACTCCAGCTGAGCCAAGCTGTGACAATATTTCAGACATGAGAGTTGCCACTCAGATATTGTCAAATGCATACCGCACATATTTGACACTACTACAAAATTTACCTTTCTATGATTTCATTTTACACTTTAAAGACACTCTGGGAAAAATGAAGAGACCACTGCACTGAACCCCATTTGAAACCTCATGGTTATTCCACCAAATCTTGATCAATATTTGAGTTAAAACATTAGCAGTGTTTCTAAATGAATATAAACAATGTTCATTTTACTCAAACATAAACCTATAAAAAGTAAAATCAGAGAAGCTGATAATTTTAAGTGCTCTCTTTAATTTTTTCACAGACTTAAAAATATATTGGTGTTATGAGTGCTCAAATCTATGCAAATATGTGTTTTTCCAACATCAGACACAAAACAAAAAATAATGTCATCTGTCTAGACAGTCACATAATCACACAAAAAAAATGCTCTGACCCCCAAAGCCAGTCAACTGAGAAATGTTGATCCTTTTTAAGCCCCAATGCCCAATAGTAGCAAAAAGGAAACAAATTAATAGCCAGGTTCAAAGACCTGTTTGTAATCCTCCTTCTTAGTTCAAAACACAGTAATTATCTCAATCAAACAAGCACAGCTTTTAATTTACGTGGGTTTGCTCCTCAAAAATCATTGCGTCTTTAAGGGAACGTTTAAGAGCCATTAATTCTAAGTAACACTTACATTGTGTGGGACAAACCATCAATACTAATATTTGGTTTTCAATAAGCAAATCAAATGTGAAAACGAGAATCTATTTCAGGCTTTCACCCTGTGTTTAGATTTCTAACAGTACGCCATTATCCCATAAGAGCCCCAGCTGTGCTTCCCCAGATTGGATCAATGGGGTGGATTTAATCCAGAGTGAAGGCATTTGATGTCTGTATGTGACAGGCCTTTAAATTTAAATTAGATGGTCAAAATCATGTCAAATATGGGTCAAGGGCATCCAGATAGTGGGTGTTTCTAAAGAGATAATGGAAAAATAAAAATAAGAAACACTGAATTTAACTGGGAGGATACAGTATTTCAGCATGTACGACAAAAACCTGGCAACACAAAGGGATTCAGTGTGCACAGTTTTAGAAATGGATATTTTCCAACAAATTCTTACTTTAGAAATTATCACTAAGTATTATTTAAATTTAGATTAGACATAAGACACATCAGCACAACAAGATGCTCTTGATCTTACTCTATAGCTGTGAAATTTCCATGTAACACTAAATACAGATAAGAGATGTTTTAATCTCATTCAACAGTCCATAGAATATAGGAAACAATCCATCAACCCCCATTTCCACTCCATCTACCTGCATAAAAACACATTATGAAGGTACCTCAAGTAAAGGCTTGGTATGGAGCTAGGACTCTTATTTATCCATGGACTGGTTGAGTTTTGCCAGATTATACTCCCAGGAATTACTATGCCAACACCCCCATACCTGACGTCCTCCTTTGGATGGGTGAAGTCAGCCTTAGAGATAACCACTTAAACATCCCAACAGGTGTTGCTGTTTTACTCTTATGACATTTCTTATATAAACCAGAAAATATGCTGTTTTTAACGAGATTGCATCTGGTCAGCAAGCGCTTTTAAAGGGGCAGTATTATCTATTTTCCAGCCACATGAAGTCATGACAAACACAACTAAAAAGACATTTCCTTTTGTCATTTAATGCCCTGAAATTGTGCCTTTGTCTCTTTAAGAAGCTCATGCTATTTATGAAACTCCACCTTCACAAAGTTACCACATCATCACTCCTCTACTAATCCTTTAACAGTGTTTTTACCTGAGAAGTAGGTCATATAAAGCGCTCAGCAGATGCGCAGTTCCACCAGATGTTTGCTAATTGCTGCTACCTCTAGTCTGAAGGAGCTGAGTGGGAGAGTCGCAGGGTAGGTGTGCTCTGTGAGGCGAAACTGGGCTTGAGACTGCAGCTTTGGGGAGGAGCTTTGTTGAAAAGGCAGCGCTCATTTTCTGCACCCAGAATGGCTGCCAAAAGAGATTAAAGAATGATAGAATCAAATCAACACTTCAGGTATGCTTTTGATCAGGGAATAACATTATAACATAATGTAAAGCTCAAAGAAGTTGACTTTGCATAAGAGTTAGCAATCCAGAATACATTCAAGTTTACCCACTATATAGTTTTTATGATAAATCTTTTTTTAATCTTATCATTTCAGTATTTACAGCCTTCATGGGGACAATCAGAAACTTTCACTTCGTATCTTTCTTTCTCTTAACTTGAATTAGAACATCTCCATCCACATGAAGAGAAAAAAAATTCTACATCAGATAGTCCAAAAAGAAAGCTGCTGTTAATGGATGTGTGCCCATCTGTGTCGCTCTGATGGCTTCGCCTCAGGGAAACAGCCAGCACACACCAGCATGCAGCTCAGAGTCTGCTAATATGTTCTGTTGGGCAACAGTGACATCTGCTAACTCTGTCTCTAGGTCACTGATTGTGTGATTGTGTGAGTGTTGGGAGGTCCAGCTTGGTCTGACCCTAAGACAAGATTTTTATCCCCAGGGAACACGCCTGGCGTCACAAACATCACCTACATAAACACACTGCTGCCTGATCATAAGACACCCCCCTACCGAGTGGGAACTCGTTTGACAGCTGACAGAGAAGCTCTGAGGTGTACGAGTGGGTATTATTGTTTTTTCTTGTCTCTGTGTGAGTTTGAGTCCCTTCATTGCCTGCTCAGTCAACTGCATGCCTTTGATCGTTCATTATTTCTGCTTGTGTGTGTTGCTGTGTATGCTGCAGAGGGGAGCAATAACAACGATATCACTTCAGACTCAATAAACCTCTCTGTGCCTCCCACTGGGAAAGGAGTGGAGGGAGCACAGAGAAGAAAACAGGGATGTCTAAGGCTCCATATTACCTCGGGCCAGCCCTGCATGAACAGCCGCTGCGATGCTCATCTCTGGAACCTACCTGGAATCCCCTCTATGTCAGTCCACCAATGCTTTGGGGACATTTTGATTCATTTAATTGTGGCATGTTTGGCTTTATGCTGCGGTTCTAATTACTGCTACAATATTTTCTCTGATGTTTATTTTGTGAACTCTAAATGTTCTGGGCCGAATCTTCCTTTAACACTTGAGGTTCTGCAATAACTTCTATTTACAGCCGCTCACCTCACGCCCGGGAGGGAGAGTCGCAGGGTAGGTGTGCTCTGTGAGGCGAAGCCGCTGCTGACGAAGATCCCGTCAGCAGCGGCTTTAACCTGCCTGGTAGTAATGTTAAGGAGAAGAAGAGCAAACAGTCAGCAGGTGGTACCAGGTGGTACCAGGTGATGGTACCAGGTGGTACCAGGTGATGGTACCAGGTGGTACCAGGTGATGGTACCAGGTGGTGGTACCAGGTGGTGGTACCAGGTGGTGGTACCAGGTGGTGGTACCAGGTGGTGGTACCAGGTGNNGTACCAGGTGGTGGTACCAGGTGGTGGTACCAGGTGGTGGTACCAGGTGGTGGTACCAGGTGGTGGTACCAGGTGGTACCGGGGCTTCGAGCTGTATCAAGGACAATTACGAAAATAGAAATAGAAACAGTTTTTCTAACGTCAATATCAGATGTACGTTTTTATTCACAAACAAGTGTTTGAAAAAAATATTCTTGCCCATAACTTGTTAGTTAGGGGGCACAGATCCGCTCCCCTCCTCCTCACATGGACCCGGTGTCTGAATAACATGGAGGCAGAAACTGAAAGTCATTATTAGACTGAGGGCAGCCAGACTAGTTTATTTTCTGAGTTATTTATATTTAGCTAAATATTATTGCTGAGGGGCACAAACAGGCTTTCTGACATACAGATTTTAAAAAATGTAATAAAAAAAAATGTTTTTTGGGAAAAAAAATAAAATCAAGAAGGGCACTAGGGGCATCAAGGTCTCAAGCCCCCTTTTGGCCCCCTCTGCATGTGCCTGGCCACCGTGTGGTAATCAGGCCTACCTTCTTCTGAAAATGACTTTTATTTTCTGTCATCTTCTTTCCCATTTGTGCTCTGCCTCCATGCTCCGAGTGTTTGAACAATTCATCTCAAGTTATCAGAAATACATTGTGTTATTGTACTAGAAAAAGCACAGCATTTTCTGCTGTCTTCATCAATTTGTCCACCTTTCCTGCTTTACATGCTGTAAGTAAGCCAACCAGAAAGCAGAGATGTAAAAGTGTGACCCTTACTGTTGTGCAAACCGCAAGGATTCTCAGTTCTTTGCTTCCTGCTTTAATGCTCTTTCTTCCGTTTCTACTTTCTCTCCTCTCCACTTTTTTCTTCCCTTTCTTCCTGCGCTGAGTCCTTTATGTTCAGATCAGAGAAGCTTTCCACTTATCATAGGAGTCTGGAGAGGCTTTCTCCTAAAAGCTGGCATTATATGCCTGATTTACTAAGGCAGACACACAAAGAGCCCTCTATCTCCCCGTCTTTCCCATCCATAGGATATCCTCCTCTCTTCCTTTTTTCAAATGTATTTTCCCCATACTGAAAATAACGCCACACTCTTTCTATTCTGAACGTACACACACACTCCAACATATTGGTTGGCCTCCGCTCTTGTTCTGTCACAATGGGATTAGTGGTGTGATTCCTCCACTCCTTTTAAGTGGGCGCACCACCAATCCACTTACGATAGACTCCACTGAATACTGAATGGACTGAAGAGGAGGGGAGGAGAAAGAAAGAGAAGTGCTGAAAGGGGGAGAAATAAAAAGGAGCTAAAAGAGGAGGATGGAGAAAAGAAGTCACTCATGGTTAATCCTGAACTATTTTAAGATTAAAGGCAAAAATGTAAATCAGAAAATGAAGAAAGGCAAAAAAAAATAAAAAAGTGAAGTATAAAAGAAAACTGGCAGCACACTTCTTGGCAGAGTTGATGTATTGACTGCAAACCTGTTGCCAGGGTGACCAGAGGCAGCAGAGGCCTCACCTTCCCCGCCGTGTTTCACACAGTGATGTCATCAATTGCTGGCGGTGCCGGTCAGGACCTCAGCCAATTGCACAAAGGCACTGGGGGGCGCAGAATGTATTTTTAAAAAATATTCTTTATACTCTTTCAGATTCTTCCTGTATCAGCTGCTCTCTCACTCACCCCCATTTGTGATCAGCCTGCTTTTCATTTTAACTCATTTAACCCAGTCAGCAGGAAGCCTGACAAGTTTAATCTTCTGGTTTTTCTTCTCTGATGAGAAATGAAGTTAATTTACCGGCATGAAGAATAAGTGACAGCAGGATAGTTCACAGTGAATGCTAAAATCGTATGCAGGAAGCCTCAGAAACAGGAGCTGGTTTCTGCAAATGTGTCAAACTCAAATCTGTCCTGCCATGGCTTTAATGTGGCCCTCTAGATTCTAGACTAAGCACTAAGTGTGCTTAAAAATGTTATTAATCAAATCAATGCAGTTTTTATCTGCTTACTGCCAAATTACATCAATCAGTCCCTCTAGTCTCTTAAGAATTTTAGTGGAAAGTCATGCAAAATTTACAAATCTCTGCACTTCTTGCACCAATAATCGATTTTTCTCAAAAATTGTCAAAAACTTTCTTACTTGTACTAAACAGCTGCCTCAACCTTAATTGATGTCATATTATAGTCCGTCGTCTATACAGCGAGTAATAAAAAAAGAGACGCAGCATTAAAGGAGCATTACACCTTTTTCAGTTTTGTTTTTCTTTGTGTAGCAGATAAAGTACTATTATTCTGTAAAACAATACAGTTATAAGATAAGATGTTTAAATATTAAAGTATATTTTATCTGTGCAGAATAAAAGTTGTGAAAGCTATTAAAATAGTTAAAAGCAAATTCATGTACTTTTATTTTGATTGTTAAAAATACAAAAGATTTGAAAAAAACAGTACCTCATATTTGATCTGAAGTACTGAATATGGAGTATGTTCATTATACACAAGAAGAATAAACCTTTCTGTTAGATGCTAATGAAAGCTCAACATGTGTGTCTCATCTTTACTGTATCACAGCATCACACGTTGGAGGAAGATCATTTGCTACATTATCCTCAGCCACCCAAGGTTGCAGGGTAACACAGATAATGTAATCTATTGAAATGCCATTATTCTATTCCACTATAAAGTTTGTTTAGGTCACCAATAAATGTGGCACCAGCTGTTTTGTTTAAAAAAAAATGGGCTGTAGATGTTTTATACTTTATCTGCAAGACTGTAAAGGTCTTAATCAGTCACTGAACTCACAGACAGTGAAGGAAGATGTTTTCTTTTTGTTTTCACTGCAGACTGTTTTTTATTTTTCACTGCTGCCCTTTCTGTCTCCAGGGATAAATGCCCTTTTCCAGTTGCATTTAGGACTTTCCAGTTAGTCTTTATTTGCTGTCAGAATCTGAAAATATCTTGTCAGAAGACATTACCTTGGTATGATAACCTTCCAAAGAGTCCTAAATAAAAGATTAGGAGGTTGTTTTTGTTCCCTGTTGTATACAAAAAAAATTGTTTACTAATTGAGAAAAACTATATTATTATGGAAATGGAAAATTACTAAAAAGTGCCTCTCTTTATGCTATGTGTCACCTTTGGAGTTTAACGTTCATTCTCACAATCCCCTGCTTCTTCATTATCCCGTTTCACTCCAATATGTCTTTGCATTAATCTTGTTTTTGCTTTATTTTTGTGTGTATGCGTGTGTGGGCGTGCATGTGTGTGTTTTGTGCTTGCTGTAATTTCAATTCATTGTGATGAGTCTCTCTTCTAAGCCATTACCTCGTGTTTCTGCCATCCTTTTGTCACAAGGGAGAAGAACAGAAAGTGCTGTTGTGCTTTCTTCGCCCAAAGCTGCTGCCTGCAAGGACGCTTTGTAGCTGATAATAGCTTTCTGCAGACAAACACAGACAGGAGTAGATTAGAAAATGTAATTTTTAGGTTTGATGTCAGTTATGTAACGTGGCATGTGTGCGTGTGTTGGCGTGTGCAGGCGTGCGTATGTGTGTAACGATGAGGGTGCAGCAGGTCAGTGAATGGAGCCTCTCAGGCGAGACTGATGGCTAATTATTCTGTTGGAAATTGGCAGCATGTGGAGAGTAGATGAGATAAATGAAGGGCCAAACTTACACCAGAGGAACCGGCCTTTCTGGAACCACACCGAATGCACAGATTTGAACATCTGTTTTAGGAATTTGCCGCTCTGACATGTATATTATATGCCAGCCACCAACTGAAGATGGAAAAAAAAAAATCATATAGGATATTTTTTTTACTCTGCGTACCATTTTTAACCCTGTGTACCATCTCTTGTGGGCCATTGGCAGGTTTTGAGCAGAAACAGAAAGTACATCTGCTCAGAGGAATCCTGTCTTCCTGTTTGAAAGTTACCAAAAGGAAATTTATGTGAACTTTCCCTTCCCTGCTCTTCATCTGCTTATATTTATAACATTTAGTATGAAAACTAAATAAGGTCAGGCTAAGGATATAAAACAAATCATGTTAGAAGTAGGAAGTACAGCATTTAGTCAGTTTTAGCTCTGGTTTTAATTTCAGCTTTACAGGCACCTCTAAAAACACTAAAAGTGAGACTTTTGTAAGTCTGAATATTGCAGGATGTCTTCAGGAAACTTTTTTAAAATACATTTATACATTTGTTGATCCTTTTTAGATGTAAAACCAGCCATTTGTGATCATAAAATATTATAAAAATGAGTATGTGGTTTGGTTATAGCAATTTAAAAAAATAAGTTTCAAATATTACTGCCTTGCTCAACTTTGTAGCCCAAATATGATAATTAGACCCCAAAAACATAAACTTTGCAGGGATTAGATACATTAGAGGAGCTTTAATTAGAGACTTCAAGGCTTGAGTCTGTAAAATTTATTTCTGTTTGCTGTCTGTTAAACCTACATTATAATATTATTTGTTTTACCATCATCTCAAGAGCGTAAGCATGCTGCAGTCAGGAGATGAGTAAGTAAAAAATTAATTGGAAAACAGATTGACTGTCTTTTTATGTCTGCTGGTGTGCTTTGTGCCAATTCCACAGATCCTTGTGTATTCCTAATGCTCAGCCAACACAGCAGATCTCATAGATAAGGTCCAGTGAGCCAAATTAGAGGACTTTTAAGTAGAAATATCCAACAAATAATCACTCAAGTAACTTCCTTTTTTTTCCTGACTTTTTAAAAATGATTAGTTGGACTTACAGCTGACTTTGCAGTCCTAATGGTTTGCACTGCATTTTAATAAATATTCAGACTTTCTGCAATCCATTTAGAGGAAATGACTGGCCGGACACAGCCTTATCTTGGGAGGTATTGATGACTGGAAAAGTGCTGGAAATAGTGCATGAGCTGCACAAAAACACCCGAAGAAAAGGCGCCAAGATCCATCTTTTTTAATCAATTAACCAATATTCATTCATGTTTATGTCATTCGGTTGCAGTGCTTTCTCTTGCAGTGCAGTTGGCAGAAAAAAATATATGAAGAATTATTATATATAATTAGAACTGTTTTCACTTTGCAGATCTGAAAGTTTGAACAAAAACAGCATCGTGGCAGCACACAGCTGCAATCAGGGAAGACAGAGTTCAGCTGAGATCATACGACTCAGTCCACTTTAAAAATGTATAAATCTTTAACAAGTTTCAAAAACAAGAAGTGCGTGCGCAAATTTCAAATCCCATTGATTTTCTCAGGCTTTCTTTGTCATTTCAATCTTGATTATTTTGAATAATTCACCATCTAAGCATGTCTGAAATAATTAAAACAGCCATTGTTGTGGTTTTTAAGGCAAAAGGGGATAACTGTGAAAAAACCTTTATTATTTTACCAACATAAACATTTAACAAGTACTGATAGACAAGCTAAAAACTGATGGGAGAAATTCATAAAGCACTGCTAACACCTCCGGTTTTTGCAGCTGTTTTGCACCAACTATTTGTTTATTTTAATCACCTGATTCAGAAATCAGATTGCCCTCAATACATGCAGTAACAACCCTTCCCCTCATACCCAGCTGATAACATTTGAACCTATTTTTGCGTGGTTGTCCTCTATGCAGCACCGATACAGAAGGTGCAGAAGTGATCAAAGAATTAAAAAAGATTTCCTCATTGTGAGCTTCAGGTTCTCCAAACTAAACCCCCAAGGCATTCCTTAAAATCTTTAGGAGCAACAATGGACTGAGTCCTGCAGGAATCATGTTCAGAGTGGCATTTCTATGTGAAAGGAATTTTTTTTAATGTATCGCAAAGACTGTAAACAATAGTAAGTTAAATAAAGAAGACATAAACTTGTTGCAGATCATCTATATAGCAATGTAAAGTTCAACCTTTGATACAATGACAGAATAAAAAGGAAATGCTTGGAGTTGTTTTGACCAGGAGAACGGCCTGTTAGAAAAAGGTTTTTGCTTTGTTATAAACAGAACCTTGGTAAATTTGTGAATGCTGTGACATGGCTGCTGAAAGTTTTTTTCACAAACTTAACTGTATTTTGATTACAATCATTTGAACAGACACCAGTTCTCTATAGTGCTGCTTTGGTCTCTCTGGTCTTCTAGTGTAAATGATGTTCAGGTTTGGTCTCTCTCTCGTGATTGAAGAATTACACATCCTCCCACTCACACACACTCATGACATCCATGATTTATGATTAAAATAAAGAACCAAATTAGTTCTCCATTAATGACTGGAAAAACTAAATGTCCAATCAAGTGATTTTACCCATTCATTTTTTTTTCCCCCTGTTTCTATGACAACTGAGACAGGAAACGTTTGAACAACAGCGAAAACTGAAAATAATGTAGTCCATTAATACGTACTTCATCCACTGCTAATCAAGAGCATGGTAATGGAGCTTTGACTCCACCATTTAAACGTTTGGGAGCGAATGAAGCAATGAGATGATAAATAGTGTAATTTAACATGGAATGGCAGCCTGAAGTAGTCATAATTTAAACCTCATATAAACATTCGTCTCAATAGTGATGATATTATCTCTGTTGCAACTAGATCATAGAAAATGGATTCTGGGTTCTCCTAGTAATGTCAGTAATATATGGGACCCAATAAAGAGGAATGAATTATTCAGAAATGCTCCTCTTGTAATCATGTTGTTGCAGGCTGTATATTCAAATTATTCTAATAATATCTTCTTGTTATGCAAAATAATTTTCAGCAAGATTTCTGGATCATTCCGAACTGGAAGTAGCTTTCATTATGAAGTTATGATTTAGGAGATGGTCTAAGGTTTAGCCACAAGGTTTGTCCTGATTAAACAAATGCAACAAAATTGGCTTTTTTTCTTTTCTTTTTTTTTGGTTTGCTATTTCCAATAACGCAAGAACAATAATACCACAACACTAACATCTTTGAAGAGCAAACTTTAAAATAAAAGAACTGAAGATGACATTCACCACTGTTTTTGTTTTTGTAGGTTACTTCATTAACTTACAAATGAAGTAACCTACTTCAAATGGTTTAGCTTTATAGTTTAGCTAAAACCATAAAGCTGTAGCTAAACCATAAAGCTTTATGGTTAAAGCTACAGTGTAGCTTTATGGTTAGTTATTCTGTAATCTGAATCTGACGTGTGTTATAGGTGAGCGGGCAAACTGCATAAGGTAGAGGGAGGAATGAGCATCTGCATCCCAAATGAGTTTTCTGTTAATCAATTATATCTCCAGGCAATGTAGGGCAGCCCTTCTGTGGTGGAAATTCCCTGCTTTGAAGCCTTGGTAATACTGAATGAAGAGGACAGGCCTGTTGGAGCAGAGGGTGTATAGGGACGGGCTTGATGGTAGTAAAAGGAGCAAAAGCTAGGAATCTATGGCAACCTGGGTCACTCAAATGTGATTGGCTGAAGTACCAGGAAGTAGAAATAGACAAAAAAGAAACTGTCCTGTCTGGTTCAAATTCAAGATGAAGCCTTGAAGTTAGGAATAATGTGTTTGACATTTTTCTCTCCCATAATTTCATATAGAGTTTTTTTTATTTTTTAGTCCTGCATATGATTAATGAAGAACATAGCCTGATTTGTTAATCAAAATCCTAAAAAGGGATTAGGTTGTCCTGATGCCACTGCGGCTCTGTTGACAATAACTTGTTGAAAACAATAAATATATTTGAATCAAAAATTATCACTCAATCCACTTCCTGTGTGCAGATATGTGTTTATCGTTCTGTGCTTTGTGATTTCAGCTCCACTGAAGTTTCTATCTTTGCTAAGTGCAACAAGTTTTATATTTCTTACTTCTGATTTTTATTTTTATTAGTTTTACTGGCCAAGACTGCCTGCACATGTGACGAATCTGACTTCTGTTTTCTGCATTATAAATAAATCACTTCAGGAGAGTTAAAAACGGATGAAGGAACAATATGTAAATATGTAGCTAATTTTAATTTATTTATAAAGAAGGAAATATTATGTTTGGCCTGGCAGTGCAAAAATACTTATTCTATTTCTGACTACTCTGACTGAGGTGTTCACTGTGTTCATCAGAGACAGTCTGGAGGAAGAAAGTGTTTCTGTGGTGCCTGGTTTGGGAAAATGAGCTCTGCAGTGCCTACCTGAAAACAAGCAATTGCAATTGATTGTATTTACTCCTCTAGTTGCTGGCTTAGTCTTGGACTGCTATTCCAAACAAAACAATGACAAATCCCAAAAATTTGAAGTTAAAAAACTGCAGAAATCCAAAAAATATTGACAACCTGAATGACTTTTATATCAGGAAGCATAACTGAAGAAAAGTAAATCTAGTCCACAAACTACCATGCTCACACACTCAAGGACAACGTAGAGAGATCACTTACTATTGATGTTTTTGAACTGCGACAGGAAGCTGGAGTACCTGGAGAAAACCCATGCATGCACAGGGAGAACATGCAAACACCATGCTCAACTGCACCACTGTGCAACCACTTATTCACATTAATAATTTAAAAAAGAGAGAGATCACTTTATCTCTTCTTCAGCAACTAATCTGGCTTTGCAGCAATTTTGAGTCCAAAGCAATTAGGCAACTCTTTAAAATTTAATGCTGCCTTGAGAAATCAACAACCCAAATGATGTTCTGTATTACAGTCTCCCTTCGCTTTTCTTTTTCTTTTCATTTGTTTTCAACTCTTACAGAAAGAGTGCTCAATTGCTTAAATCCACCTGCTGAGCTCCCTCAAAGGAAAAAAAAAACCTGAACTCCATCATTCATGCGTCTTGTGAGGAGGATTGAATGTGAGGGCAGCCATTTGGAGAGCCGGATTTCCATGACAACAGGTCACAGGATTAGGATGAAGAGCCCAACATGCCAGAGAAATTTTCAGAGCACCTTGATTCAGCGAACCATTTGAGCTTAAAGGAAAGGAGCAGATGATGGAGTGGAAACAAAGACATTTGGAGTGGTTGAAAGGCTCAAGGCAGCAAAGAAGAAAGTTGCACAGATTATCCTGAAGATTACTTAGGCCTGCAAAATATATATATTTATATTTATATGAATGTTATTCTGGTCATCCAGAAGAACTCTGTAACAAATATATATAGAAACCTCATAAACATATGCAAACGCATGCATTCATAGAATTTCATGATAAGGTATTTTTGGTCTCAAAATTGTGCAAATTATTCATGGTCTATTAATCAAAATGTGAGGCTGCAGCATTTTAGTGCCAACATTTGAGTCATGAAAGGAATTCATTCATTCGGTGGGAGAGGGAAGAGAAACTGCTTGAAGCTCCTTCTTCAAAACCAACATGCCTATAAAAAACTGTCAGCTGCAGAAATAAATTCAGGGACTCGTCATGTGCCTGGAGGAGACTGGCGGTAAGGTAAAGGAAGACCATAACATGTTAAATTTGAATTCCTTTTGCTTCATCTAATCTTTCTGGGACAGGAGGAGCAGCTCCCTTCAAAATGTACACCTTCCTTTTCAGGAGAGAAATCACCAGATTTGAGCAGGTTGAATCTGGTTCCAGCTGTGACAGTCTGACAGCTTCGCTTTTACATACATAGAGATGCATAGATCTATTAATAAAAATCTTTTCAAATTCATGGAAAACTGACAGGTCTTGGTAATGTGGTAGTGTGTACGCCTGATTCATTTGACACTTTTCAAACTGTTTTCAAATATGATTGAAGCCTCTCCACAATTAGTTCCTCCTCTATTCCTGATCAGAAGTGACGCTGTTCATCTCAGAACATCTGCTTATTCTAATTGGAACTGCAAAACACTACTACTAACATCTGGCTCAAATAATGCGAGAGAAATTTTACAAATATCCACGTCTATGTCTGCAGAAACTGCAAAAAATGGTTAAGAAACTAGAAATGCTTGTCACACTCAGCGCCAAATGAGTCTTTGCAGATTACAACTGGTGTTTCTCCAGTTTCTCTAAAGATGTTTCTGAGAAAGCGAAAGGTATTGGACTCAATAAGAGGGAGGAGACAGAATCATTGAGAAGTTGGGAAAAAAAACAAAGCACAATGAAAGACAAAAATCAAACTGGTGAGGGCATCAGGAGGACAACAGTAATTATAAATTATTTTCAGATTTGATCCTTAAAATACAAACATTTCCACATAACTGTATATTTTGGACCATCTGATGATGTAATTCTATAATATTAAATGATTGATGTTTTGACCAGGCACTCACTTGAGTGGCCTTTTTACCAAATACTCTTTTTACTCACTTGTGTAATTTCTTGGATGGCTACTTATTACTTTTTCTTAAGTAAAAATATGTTGAAGTAATGTTACTCGTATTGAGGACATTTTGTGGGTACTCTATCCACCTATTACCGGCTCACCCTGCAGCCTGGAGACGACAGAGTAGTGTCAGAAACACAAGGAGGGATCAGTGACATCGCTACCATTAGGTAATCAGCTCTATTTTCCTCATGCATTCAAAAGACAGCAAGAAGAAAACATGTTTACAATCGCAAACCATGTTCTGCTTCATTGACATCTTCGGGACTTTGGTCAACAGTTCTTATCAGTTCTAAGCTTGATTAAGAAGTGAGGTCAGTGATGTAGTCGTCAATGCGAAAACAGGCCTTTAACTCCATCAATCAATTGATTTTATGTTCTGATTTGCAGCTAGTCAGCAACTTACAGCAAAAGCCTCTAGAAAGAAAATAAGGCAAACAAATCCTCCTGGCTTAAAGGCATTGGCATGTCAGTCCATTTCAGCTGGGTGAATCTGCTCCCTCTGCTGCAGCTTGTCCCTTTTCTGACAGCGGCACAAGGAGATAAGAGCAACAACAGGGTGAATTGTTGGAGGAGATGAGCCATGCATTCCTGTTACTGTACAGAGCCATACAAAGGAGACAACCAGGAGGCGCTTTCTGACGTCTCAGCATCACATATGGTGATGCAGGGCACAAAGAGGAGCTGTGTCCTTTGTTTACCACATCTGCAACATGGGATCAGCAGTGACACTGTTTGGTTTTACATCTGCAAAACTTCTGGGATGAAATTGTACCTTTCAATCTTCTTTTACCAGCATGAGGCAGTATTCAAGGTACATGTTTCAAAAAAGCAAATTATGTAAAGTTATTTGGTGATAAACTGAAATATTTATCACATTTCACCAAATTCTGCTCTTGTGTTTTTATTTCAGATTTTGTATCAATATCAAACTCTTATCCAGCTTAATTAGCCCTTAAACTTTTCATGCAAACTTAAAAGTATTTTCTTAAAATCTTATGATAGCCTAACTCAGTGTAGTGCTTAATTGTGAAAACAGAATAAACATGGTCTTTGTCCATGTTTAGAGATCATTTGACTATGTGTGGGTGAAAGTTCAACTCTATTTTTTTTTTCATTGGTAAAATAAGTCTTACTAAGAAAGTACGTCAATTGGAGCCTCTCCAAGCATTTGGCATGCCGAGGTAAGGCAATCTACATCAATGCACAGAAAGCAACTGCATAAAGTGAAACTACATAACATTACTAATGGGTTGTTTCTGTAACATTTTAGTGCCACTTGTGCAACAATTGTAGAAATAGTACATATGGCAAGAAGGGAGTCATCGTTCAAAGAAAGCCAGACAAGTTTCCCCAAAGATCTTGTGGGAGATTCAACAAATTGGTGGAAGGAGATGACCAGAACTGAACTTTTTGGTCAGTTTTGGTCTTAGTTTTTTGCCTTCATGCAAAAACTATTGAAGAAATTTAACTCTGAACATTACACTGACCATGCTATCTCGGTGGAGAAACATGGTGGTGGCAGTATTGTTCTGTAGGAACCCTCTAACTTCAGAAGAGCGCTGAAGGTGAGTCAGAGGCAGCAAAATACTTGGGACCACACTTTCAGCTCTTCTATATTTAAAACCTTCCACCTCAGAGTTAACTACTTGGTTAAGTAGTCACATGTGTTAAGTGTCACATTAAATCCCAGTAAAATACATTGAAATTTATGGTTATAATGTAATAAAATGGTAAAAAGTTCAAGTAGTAGGATTACCCTTTCAAGGCACCGCAAAACTGGTTCAAATAAGACAGATGTAAAATGTGTGAAATTATATCAGGAGCACTAAAATGTCCAAAAAATCCTTTTTGATCACACAACCTGTCATAAAGTTATATTGTGATAGTTAATGGGGCCATGAGAAGGACAAAGGATGAACCAAGTTGAATCACGTCATGCAACTGACACCACTTACCCAGGAGATAATCATGTTCTGCCGAAGATGAGTCATGTATGCTCTCGAGGTCTCTTGCCCTCAGGGATTCCTGTTCAGTTGGTGCATTATGAACACTGACTTATTGATGAAGCTGCAATCACAAGACCATCAGGAGCTTCCTTTGTTCTGGAGACAATCCTTTTCTTTCTCCTACAACTGAGAGAAACCTCCCTTTGGACGGAAGAAGAAACAGTAACAAAACCATGATGAAACAGGAGACGTCCCTTGATGATGCTGCAGTTTAATCAAAGTAAATCCGCCTGACTCTAGCATCATAAATAGGAAATTAAAAGGTATATCAATATCAATAATTCCCGTCATCTACATATTAAGAGAAGAAAAATGTTTTCTGGCTGCAGACCAGCGAGAGTTCTCTGTTTGTTTTCGATCTGAAAGTGGAAATGTACTCAGTACTTCATCATCTTAATAAGATTGCAAATTGATATGTAGTAGTTAATTAAATCTAGTAGTGGGTGAATGGTTGTTGATGTCTACATGTTGAGTTTGTAAGAGGTGGAAGAGCACAATAAATGTAGCCACTAAAACCCATTTGCTTTATCAAATTTGTGAAAGCTAATTTTAGCTCCATCTTCTCAGCAACTGAAATAAGAAGTTTGCATAAACTCATCAAGAAACATAAATGTCACTAATTTAATTTAACCATTATCAAACGATACAACTTTAATTATTTTAAAACCCAACGGAGGGAGGCAGAGGTTTAAGGCTGATGGAGATTTTTGGTATGCCACAAAGGATCAAAATTCTCCATGGAATACCAATTAAATACACACACACACACACACACACACTTTTTATTTGGTACATTGTGTCTCCTCTTCAGTTCAAATTTAATCACATGCTTTTGCAACCATCAACGAACATCTGGCCCAAATTTGTCTGAGTATTAACAACTTTTCTTGGCAGAATGGGTAGAGTTCCTTTAGATTGGTTGCTTTCCTGTTTCACTTGCAGCCTTTAAGCACCAGCTATGAATTCAAAAGGGTTAGACTAAACGCTCTTGGAAGACCATTCCAATAGCTTCATGTTAGCCTGTTTTAGCCATTGCAAAACCAGTTAAGAAATCGTTTTTGTAGATTTTTTGTAGACTTGAGGAGAAGAAGAGTTAGATGAAACCCTATTTCCATCATGGGAGAAGAAGTGGAGGCTGTAAATCGTCTTTAAGTCTATTGTTGAGATCTCTTCTGCTGTCATCTGTTGGGGCAGCAGCATCAGAACCAAGGATTTCAAAAGGTTCAACAATCTGGTAAAGAAGGCTGGTTCTGTTCTGGGGACGACTGTTTGAACCTCTGGAAATGATGATTCAAAAAAGGATTCTTCATAAAATCAACCTTGACCATGAGACTCTTCTTCATGAATCTGTCTTGGGAAAAACAGAGTGTCTTTAGTCAGAGGGTTCTTCAGATTTGCTGTAATACAGACTGCTACAGGAGATCTTTCCTGCCAACAACCATCACAATCTATAATAACTCTCTGAACACTTTGAATTAATATAAGTTATACAACAACATTAATTTCACTTTGTGATCAATAAAGTATTTTTGAATTTGAACTTAATCGAATTTGAAAGTTTCAACCGTCTTGAGTCGATTAAATCGAATAATTTGGAGATTGTCCTCCTTCTTTGCTAGGACTTCTGGCAGCAAAACAGTCCACATCATGATGCTACCACCGCCATGCTGGGCAGTTTGTATAATATTCCCAGCTGTAAAAGCCAACCTTGACTTGCCCAAGCCTAGTTCCTGTCACTAAGAGCAAACAGCTAAAATTGTCTCATCTGAATGCAAACCTTGAGGGATTTGATTTTGGGCTGAAGGTTTGTTAATAGCTTGAATCTTGATGGCTCCATAGTTGTTTCTAACCAGCATTCATTCACCTGTGGATGACACTAGGTCATCATTTAGACATTGGCAGACTGCTGGCACATCTGAAGAACTGTAGTCATTTCATCTTATAAAAAAATGGGCCAAAAAGACATTTAAAATGTTTCTACATGTCTTAGCGCTCTAGATTTAAGCTCTATAATCTCTTCACATTCTGTGCTAATGCTGTCATTAATCTTAAAATCTTTAGGATATGTAGAGCTGTAGGAAATGTGATGATGCCTGCAGCATATAGTGTGGTACTTAATAGAGACAAAGTAGTAGTAGAAATACATTAGTTGGTCATAATGAACATCTCGTTCAAGGTTTGAAAATAACATGAAGTCATATTATTATTAATGGGATATATCAATCTGTTCACATCTGGTCTACAGCCAGTATTATTTGCTACTGGTATGAATCATCATAAACCAATAAAAAAACATGCTTTCCCTGCATAAACTATTTTCACACATCTGAAAAGACTTAAAAGGTTTCGAAGCTTCAAGTCAAGGGATTAATTAATTTCTGTTGTAGAGTTATTTTAAAATAAGTTATTCATATTAAAAAGTTGTTCTCGCCTTTAACGTTTTTATAGCATGACTATATTTAAAGATTAGTTCTTTAAAACCAATTTCACAATTTCATATAAACCTTTTGTAATTTCTTTATTAGACCCTAAACACTTTTTTATACATGACCTTCTTAAAAGATTACATTTTTCAAATAACTGAGTGCCATGAAGGGCTCTGATATGGTAATTTAGTTTGCAAGCAGCATTTATTTCACATTTTCATTAGGGTTACATTTAAAGTATTGACCATATTAGTATCATTTATGCTCTGGTGTTGTGCTCTGATTTCGACCTGGCTTCCTTTACTTGATTTCTCAGCAATGGAGTTGCTGACATCTTGTTGACATTGTTATGCCTGGTCTTTTTATTCCTCAGTCGAGTGGTTTGAACTGCAGTTACTTTTATTTGCTGGTTGTTGGAAAGTCTGGTTGTCACTTGGAAATAAATAACCCACTTCTGTCTGCTGCTGGTCACTCTGGAGCAGCTCCGCATTAAAGTCGTGTACTTCGATTCCCAAGAGCCTCTTTATTTTGAGTTGAGAACTTGTCAGTAGTAGCCAAAGAGAAACTTTTGTGGAATTCAGTTTTCTTGAACCGTTGCCTTAGCAACCAAGGCCTTTCCCTGGAGGATATCCAGATTCACGACGGGGAAGAAATACCTGTCTCAAATGTCTCAAAGTCAAACACAAGGCCACCAGATTTTGGCTTGTGTTTTCCAGCAACAAACAGCCAGTAGAGGTCGAATAATTAGATCAACACAAATCTTGCTAACTACTGAAGATTTCTTTTTTGAGTCCTATTTTAGAGAGAAGATCAATTTTGTCTGAATGCTCTGTTAAATTTAGCTCACAAAGATCTAACATTTAATCTTTGACCACTGACCCCGCTTTGTTTTGGCAGCCTAATACGTTTGATTTCTTAGACTTCAAATGCATGCTGTACACTTTGAAATTCCCCTTTTTTATCTCAGCCTTTTGACACACTGTTTCTTATGCTGGTATGTATTGAAAAATGAGTGCTGCTCACTTCTAAAGGTGAGAAAACAAAGGATATTTCTATTTTGTACCAAGTCTTGTCATGTCTTTGAAGAATCTGTGTAGCTTTTGATGTGGTCACAGTCTGGATAGGACATACCATATGTAGTATTCTTTGTGTTGTACTTTGTCAGTACAGGCTGGAAGTTTTGCCTAAACAAAATCACAACAGATTTAAAATTTTCTTCAATCAATTCAAACTACAAAGTTAAACATTTTTCATAAATAAAAAACTTCTCTCGCTAAACAAACAAGAAAACAACATCAACATAGCCAGAAGTCATTATTTTTAAGGATAAATAAAAAGAATGACATGCATAGAATATAAACTTTTATCCACCTCTGTGGAAAAGAGCAGCTTTAAGCACAGGAGTAGCTTTATATCACAGTAAAACCCCACAGTAAACATATCTGGCTTTGCGTTCCAGAAACACGAGCAGAAAACATTCCAGGAACTCATTCTCCCACCAAGATTAGTTTTGAAAAGCAAAGAATTAATCTCTACATTGAAAATATACACACACACATTTGTTACAACAGGAGTTATTTAAGCACTCACAGAGAACAAAGTCCTAATCCCTCTGGTTTTACATATTTTGTACATACAAAGTGTTTGGTTTTTTTTACTGTCAGCCATCACTGGTCTCAATCCAGAAATGGCTGGGAATACTCACCTGTCTCCTGCTTTCCTTTTAAATTCCTGAGTATGTTGAGCAAACATTTGAAATAGTTCAATGGCAGTCTTTGTTTCTAAATGACTGTAGCAGCAAAGGGGTATTGTATTGATAAATATAAGTGTTCAAAATTTATTTTTACATCTAGATGTGTCTGTCAAGCAGACCATAGCAATCATCCCTGTGAAAGGTTTATTTTTGTTAGTTTATTTTACATAGTGATTCATACTCAATAAATAATGACAGTTGGTGAAAAATCACAGCACTTTCCATGTGAAAAACTCTAAAATTGCAGCAGAATGATCCCGCATTATAAAAATGCTGCACTTCTGTATATATATACTTTTTTTTTACCTCTTCTACCACTGTCCTCATAGTGTGCTATGCCTGGAGTTTGAGTTGTTTATCACTGCATCAGTTATTTTACTGTTTTTTGTTGTGATTTGTTTTGTTTAATTATGCCTCTGACTGTAGATTTGGGTAAATTTAGTTGAATAGTAGCTTTCCTGTATCGTGTTGCGTTGTGTAAGTAAATTGTTTGAAAGTGCTACTACACTGCCGACTCTCTAAAACCGTGTTTAAGTATTTGTTCCTGCAAATCCAAGTTTTAACAAGGTGGACAGAACAAGTCATTTGACAGTGCAATGAAAAGAAACAGGTCAAAAAGGTGGTTATTCTTGTTTGTTTTGATTATTTTTCTTTACATTTTGTTTTGAAACATGTACATATTTTTAAAATTTTGTTATAAAGTAGGTCAGATTGGGAAATAATTTTTGAAAATTGATGGTGAAAAGATTCAATACTGAAATGAGGTGTAAACCAACTCTGTATAAAAAGTTGCAAAACTACGTTTTTGTCTTTCATCAGCTTCTCACTGGTCTTCTTTAGTCAAAACTACCTGGATAAACTAATTTCTAATTTCTTGCCCTTTTTCAAATCCGAAGAAACTGAACCAAAACTTCTCAAGGCGGAAGAAGAAAAAAACAGGCTTGACTTGAAATTACTTTTCTCTAAATCTCTTACATTTATAAAACTTAACCAGAAGTAATATTGAAAAGAGTGCTGGAACTCTAGAAGATGGGGTGGAAAAAAGCAACTAGTGCGCAAACTAATCACTGAAACTACTGGGCAAAGTTTCCACCAATCCCCCAGAGTCAATCAGAGAGAAACGGCGGATTAGCTCACTGTTGTAAAGCTCCCTTTGACCCAGAAGTATGTGTTTGTCACAACTAAATTAGAAAGCACATCCACAAGTGCATTTCATTATTTGAGTGTGAGTTTGCAAAAGTGTGTCGTGTGTAAGAATGATTAAGCTCCAGTCATATCGCAGCACTTAATCCTTTTTACAGAGGCCTTGGAGTTGAGACTGAATGTTCCTCATTCGTTTCGGTGGAAATCCAAAGAGTAAAGTCCGCGTATCCTGCCAAGAATCATGTGCCTGATATACACGTTAGAGATAAAAATAGAGCATCGCGATCTGACAGGAAGGTTCTGAGAGGCGGGTGAATGAAAGAAAGAGGAAACCGGTGAGAGGCAGAGGCATGATGAGGCCTTCTGATGAGGAAAAGGAAGAAATCAGGAGAGGAGTGCATTATGGAGAACTGCCAGTACCTTTGAGAAGCCACACGCGCACACACTCACCTAGAAATGTACAAGGCTTACATTCAAATCATCACCAGTGGGTAAAAAGGAACATCGGGAAATGGTTTCTGCCAGGTGCAGAGAGTTATCTCCCAAAAACAGATGTTTATGTTCCACATTTCTTCATGACAACTTCATTAACCCCAACAAAGCACAAACTGCGTTCAGAGGGTTTGTGACCATGCAGCACTTCAATTGCAAAATCCCTTGATACCCACTCATATTCATCAGCAAAGTTGAGTTTTTCCTCACTGACACTGATTAGATTGTGATTCTGCAAGCAGATTGTAAGGTCTCTATCTCTCACACATATTCAGCTGCTGTGAGGAGTAGAAAGCACTTCAGTCAAGTAGGTCAACTATCAGGAGCAAATTTCCATATTGCTCTCTTAGTCTGCTGCAGTGACTGGCCTCTCATTGATCTTTTCCCTCCATTCATCTGAAAAGATGAAAGAAACCAAACAGATGGATGCGGGGCAGAATAAGATTCAAAAGTACTTTTTTTCCCACAACGCCTTACTCTAAAAAGCTACAGAAATTATTTTTATTTGCAAATCAACATGTCTGTTATTGGTGTGAACTTTTTTGATGGAGTGACAGCCTCCAAAACTTCTTGATGCAATAGACTGGGAGTTAAATCTGAAGCCCCACAGAAGTGAACTGCTAAGTCAACATCTCATCCAATAAATTAGCCTCACAGTATCTCATTAAGCTATCTGAAACAATGATCTAACAACTGCACTTGGCATTAATAGAAAAGAAATGTGTATTTTTTTCCCCCTTTATTGTAACTAAGCAGTTGGAAAGCGTCTTTATCGCCTCTTAAATGGTGCCACATTTGTGGGCTGAGCAACAGTGTTGAGTATGTAGGTTGTACCCACGGATAGACTTGCCAAATCCTCTCTGTGAATGCCAGACAGCTTCTGGTGGAGGCAGTTTGATGAAGGGGGTTGAAATCTCCCTTTCTGGAAAGCAAAGTCTTATCTTGACTGGAATTAGTGTTACTGTGGAGAGATGCAATGGTCAGACACAACGTCCTGCTTGCAGACCTCAACCACCGTAAGTCCTTGTAGGATCAGGTAGGGTGAGCTGTTCATATGAGAGAGAAAAGCATAAACAAACTGTCTAATTGAGGTTTGGGAAGCCACAGCAGTGTGCGACCAAGCTAGTGACAAGCACAATGAGGAAGTGCAGGCTGTTGTGGTTGCTTATAGTTCTTCCAAACATCAGTCAGGGCCCTGTTTTTGAGTGACATACTTGGTGAACTTGGTCTGTCTGGTTCTTCAAACCAAAATGATCCAACCCAGTAAATGACACCAAGCAAGAGACAGATAGCAGAATAAACTGTTTGACATTGGCAAGGAGGATTTGGTAAGATTTTCTTGGTGTTGTCCCACATACTTAACTCTGTTGCTCAACCCATAAATCCGTACCCATATTCAACCATTTAAAGGGAAATAAACACATCCCCTCACTTTAGTGCTTAATTTCAGCATGCAATTTTTTATATTGCCACATCTGTAGTTCTGATCAAAATAAAAGTTGCCAATCCTTTATACCAAATTGTTTCATTTTTATTTTCACATGTAAATAAAATATCCCTGCTATCAATTTGATTAAACTTTGCAATTATGCTTTTATTTAGAGATATAGATAGAGAGATATAAATATTGTAGATATTAACTCTTTCAACGTTTTCTGCTGGATATTGTTTATGGTAAATGTTTGAAAAGTTTGATCCCTACCCACACAATTCTCTAGATTTCTTTTTACTGGCTCAAGCATTATATTTCAGTCGTAAAGAACAGGATATAACGTGAAGGTAAGTTTAATACTGTTATAGAGAGAACCAAATGAGAGGTTACGAGTTTTTTAAATAAATTACAGGCGGATGTTAGCTGATGAAGCTAGTTAGCATACCGTTAGCGCTAGCAAATGTTAGCATGCTAGGTAGGCAGATTTTAGGTTTAATATAGCAGTTAAAACTTTCAGATGTTGTTGCTAACATTTGTTTTTGGTGCTGTTCATATATAAAGTGCTTAGCTGTAGCTCATTTAGCAGTTCTTCATTTTACAAGATAAAGGACAAGTAAGTTTATATAAGTTAGTTTAAGCTAATGCTAAAGCGAGAGAAAGAAAATAGCTAAGCCAATAACTATCAAACCTATCTATCTAAATAATAATATGTTATTATTTTAATAATAACATATAGCTTCTAAGTGTTTATACATTTTAATTGTAGGAATTACCATTGTTTTGTGTTTCTTTTTGGTGCTTTATTTTGATAGAAGTTCTTAGTTTAATTTGAAAATAGCTGCATTCACTAGGTACAATAGAAAAACTAAACTTATGTCAAAGTAATTTTGTCTGAAAGTAGACTAAATTAATTTATTCCTTTAGTTAACACAAATACCAGTTTAAAGTTACCTGGAAACTTTACCCTAAAAAGGTTTTCTAGGTATTAAAATTAACAAATAATCTCTTTCTTTGTTAATTGTTGTGTGTTTTAAAATAGAGCTTTTACTCAGCCAAAAGATAACTATTGTCCAGCTACTGTACATATTATTGACATTGTAACAAAGCAGCAGCAGCAAATAGTCTACCTTGGAAAAAAAGAGGCATTTATATTGCCTTATTTTTAAATTATGAAATCAAGACAAATATAATTTCCAATTTTTGATGGAAACCAAATTTTGTATGCGTTAGTTAAGCATGAACCTTATTTAAGTCCAGTTTGATGTCAACTACAGGCAGCAATAATAATAAGCATCACATAACAGAATATTTGGGTTTAAACACACCTGTATTTAAAACTGGGTTTATCAGACCTTAAAGGAAAATCTGAAACTGCAGCTGGCAACAGCAAATTAAAACCTGTTTTTGAGGCAGTGATGCAGACATTAATGCAATCATGAATAGAGTAATTGGACCAAAAATCCCAGGCACAGACTGAGTGATTTTAGCATGCCTACTTAAAGTATAAAATAAGAAAACATACATGTATTTATTGTTCTCTACTGTGAAATTTTATCCCCATTTCCCAGCCTGTGAAATGCAATAATACCCGTTAAAATAAAATAAAAAAAAATACACTTCAACCAACATTAGCCTAATATAGGCATGCCTGCAGAGACCATACATCTCTGCTGGACTGAGTCTGATTACTTTTTCTCCACAGAAGAGTAAAAAAAAAAAAAAAGATGACGCAAGTGGAAGGTGTGAGGGTGAAAGGTGTTTGATGTGGTCGTCATGGGTGGTTCAGTTTGTTACAGAAATTCAGTTGAAGACAGATTGTGGGAGCTCAGTCTTTGTGGAGAATATTATCTGTCAGTTATTTTCAGCTTGATCGCTGAAGTGTTTTGTTGGACATGTTCTTAACTGATGATGACACAGCCTGGAAACAAAAAGTAAACTACCTTGAGATATTCTTCATCCAGAGTTTATCCCAGCTTGCCTCACCTGGCCACTTATTCAGCTTAGTGTGAATTTGTTTGTTTATGTTTAAACTCTTAACAAGCAAATGTTGCCATAGAGACTCGGGGACAAAGTTAAGGCAACATGATGAAACAAACGTGAAACTTGAATACATAACTACTCTCTGTCAACTATTGCAATAAATGTAACCATGCTTTGGACAAAAACGAATTATATTTCTGCTATTCTTTATTCAGTTTAAAATGTTCAACAAATTTAATTCATCTTATGCTCTCCTTAAATGCATAACATTTGCAGTCTGGTTAATATTATACATTATTATATTTTTGTTACATTTTTTGGTGTGTTGTGTACATTTTCTTCCAGGAGCCCATGGACAACAAAAAGAGGCAACCCAGTTCTTCCAGTATGGGGAGTTTGGTCTTTTGGTCCTCCTTGTTTCCCTGTCAAGCAGCAAGGGTCCTGATTGTGGAGGCATTGCCCCCCGGTTGGTCAGACACTTGCTCTGTGCTTTGTGATGCACTGGATAACTTCCTGTCGCTGGCCTGCAGCCTGGATGGACCCTGCAGGATACCCCTACTGAGCCTCTACGCCATCAGCAGGCAGCAGGAGTGTCTGCTGCCATTTGTGGTTAGCGAACATCACAAAAGCATGTTTTCATGCCTCTCTCTACATTCGCATTCAATCTGGCTGTTTTCTCTTTACAGCAGGTCCGTGGAAATTTAGCCAGGCTACATTCCTGTGTCGAGGAGCTGAGGTCTATTCCAGGTGAAAGTTGCATCAAAAGTGCAGCCAAAGGAGGCGATCTGCTGCGACAGGCGGTGTTGGACAGTCTGCAGCAGTTTAAGCAGTATATCAGACACACCAGCACAGGCAACCAGGCCTGCAGCAACGCATCTGTGGAGGTACATAAAGGCTCTTTTAGTCTTTTTTTCCTCTGAACTGGAGACTTTCTGGAAAAGGTCAGGTGTTTAGCAAAGTTTTTGCAGGGGATTTATTGAACTCTGAGTGTACTGCTGGCTAGCTTTAATTTCTCAGATCAGCAGAGGAAAACCAGTCAATGAATCATACTTTTGGAAAAGTCACAAGTTCAACAAAAAAGAGTCAGAAAAATCTTAGAAAGAAACTTTGTTGAACTTAACTTTTAAAGCTGGAACTGTTGACTCTGTCCTGAAGGCTAAAGATGTTGCTCTATCTGAAAAGCTTTTTGCTCCAGCTCAACATCATGCTGTTTTTTTCTTACCCTTCTTTGAGAAGGACTGGAAGTGAACCTGATTTCATCCCACAAAATTGAGGAAAGGAAGAGGTTTCCCTTTCCTCAATTTTGTTTTGGCAAACTTGTAGATAGATTTTCATTGTCTTGAATTCAACTACATTTAGTTTCAGATTTTTATTTTTCAATCCAATTCTGCAGGTCATGATTTGTGCTTCAAGATGGCGCATAACTACAGACACTCTGAGGAAAAGGAGTTGGAGATGCTGGGGATTGAACCCAGGACCTCATACATGCGAAGCATGCGCTCTACCACTGAGCTACATCCCCACTGTTGCTGTCTGAGCATGTAACACTTTCAATACAAATTATATTTCCACATCATGCATAGTTTCACTGTAATAATTGCACTGATTGTAGTTTTTCGGCTGATCAACCTTTAAAAAGCTTGACATTCTGATTTTTTTTGTCTGAAAAGGTGCTAAAAATAGCAAGAAAGTGGCTATTGGGCAACAGTGGGATGACTATTGTTAACTGCTCACATACAGACGTGACCTGGTGGACGGGTCGGTCAGTCAGCAGAACATAAGAGACACTGGCTGATTATCAGACATTTGCGGAGGTGTAAACGGCCAAAACCATTCTAACTATAGAGTAAAATTATCATCATTCAACAAGCCCTGTAACACACTGCATCAGTAAAGCATTAGAAGTGCTGCTTATTTCAGTTAACTCAAAGCTCTTGATTGTGATGATGTTTGTATAGATGTTCTTATAAATTGCTAAAACTCCAGGTTGTTAAATTTGGAGTTAAAAGTCAGTTGAAAGATGAACCAGTCCCATCTGTGCTTGTTAAACTTTAATGCTTTACAGACTCCAGACGCAGCGGTTTGTGGATGACACACTGGGACGTTCTGTTCCCTACATCAGCCGATATGAATAGCTCCTATTACCAGACACAGAGGCATAATAACCCTATGCATGAGTGTCTGCATGCCTGTTGCTAATCTACTAATACAATACAAGTTTTTATCCACACGCAAGATTTCGGTGAAACCAGATATTTACTCGTTTTGTATAAAAAGACTGATGACCTATTTCTCAATTTCTGACATAAAAACAAAAAACGTTTCCTCTTTAGGAATGGAGATGTTTTGGAGTTTTCTTTGTTTTCTTCTTTAATTTCAGAAGTTCACATTCATTATTTTAGTATCTAGTAGAGTTCATTTTAACTGTATGACTTAGTTTAGGTAATCCATCACAAGTGTCTTAACAATATCCAGTGTTTGACTTCAAACAAGCTGAAGTGGTTAATAACTGAGAGCAAAAGGGTAAACAATGTTAAATAAATATATGAGCTATAACTGTTTTGGTTATCTTGTACCTTGCACTTCTTTAAACTCATAATAATCTTAATAATTTTGATGCAGTTGGTGTTGACAGAATCACTACCTTTTGGTATGGCACAGGAACTACAGCGTTTAAGTGTAAAATGTCTAAGATTGTTTTTTAAATAGAAGGAAAAAAATATATTTGGACTTTCTTTTTTTGTTTTAATGTTTTCACAATATATCTAGTTTGAATTGTTTCTAAATAAGTTGCTTTTAATCGGTTCGTCTCCATGTTTTCTCAGGTTACTGTGGTGACCAGCCAGCCGGGGCGCAGCGTGATTCATCAGTTGGAGAGCGGGCTGAAAGAAGCTGATCTGGTGCCACTTAGGCGGCTTCTGGTTGTTCAGATTGTTGGAACGAATGACTGGAGCCAGGACTCCCACTCACCTGAAGCCACAATGACTGAAGGTAAAACGCATAACGGATTTTCAAGTTGTTTAAATGTTGCTAATTGGTGCTGCTAGCTGTAAATGTATCTAAACCCCTTCCATTCACACACACTTCTGTTTCAACCCATTCATAATGTTGCATTACTAATGTTTTTACAGTTTCAGCATAACTGGTATTATCACAGTTGGTGGGATATTCCTACCATCCAATTATTTGCCAGTTGTTTCACATAACCATCACACTGATTCTGCTTTATTGACTTGGAAATATTTTCAAGGGAAGGAAAAGTAAAAACAGAATTTTGTAATTGAGTGCATCATGACATGAGGAAATCATTGCGTTTACTGGAAGTTTGTTTTGCCCCAAACTTTCTGTGATGAAAACCATCACACTAATGATGTTGTGATGTTTTTCCTGCCTGACACAGTTTGATAAGTTACGTAACACTGTAAAACTTGCTGTCTCCATCTCTGCTTTTTACATAACAGCTGAAAGAAATCAGTATTCCTTTGTCCCACTTCTTCCCATTAATCCTTTCTGTTGCTATAACCAGCAACAGCGTTGTTTGGGAACATCAACAGCACAAGAGAGTCAAAGCAAAACTGAAATCACAATTCTCCTGCGACTTAAATAAACACACACTTCTATTTATTGTATCAGAATATTTACAGTAGAATTGCTGAGTTCTTTTTCTAAGTCAGATAAATCAATTTTATTTGAAATAACTGAAGTGGAAAATGGAGATGGACTCTGGGTTTAGAGGAGTTTACAGGCATTTTTTCTGGAGTGGTGCTGGGATTTTGTTTGAAACCACATCGACCTACATACATTCATACATATATTTCTTTATTGGAACTATTCTTTCTTGACTGTTGTTAAGGTATCTTGTCCAGATGCACTGTTGGAAGTTTAAAGGTTGTAGTGATAGATTTATAGATATGATGGATGCCTCTTCTTATGTTTTCTGTCCCTTTTGCAGGATAGAAGAAGTCATGGTAAAACTGAATTCTAAAATAGAAGTCATTTAATAAGGACCAATTTGATTTGGGTATCTTTTTTGTTATTAAATTTAATTTAATAATTTCTGCATATACCCTGCCTTGACTTTCCAACAACTGGCACCAAGTTCTTGAGGAACTGGCTGTTACTGTCTTACATCCCTGTTGAGGAATTTGGCCCACTCCTCTTTGCAGAATAATTTTAACTCAGAAATGTTTCAAAACCTTTGTGTTAATTTTTTTAAGCCATTCAGAGGTGGACATGCTGGTTTTCTTTGCATTGTTGTCCAGATATATGAACCTAGTTTGCTTGACCTTTAGGTCACAACCTGATGGTCGGACATTCTTCAGGATTTTCTAGTACAGAAAAGAATTGATGTTTTTAAAACATCAGTTAAAAAAAGGTTGAAAGAATATTACCCTCAGGCTTTTCTAAAACAATTTTCAGTTCAGGTTTTCTTTCACCTACATATAATAAAAGCTGATTTATTATATCACAATATGCTTTTTAGTGCCCATGGTTTACAAAAAATTATCAACTATGAATTTTTCACCAAGGGACTGACTGTTCAAAAATATAAACCATGAAAAACAAAAATGTGAACATTTTAAGAGAACTATATAAATTAAATAAGACTGTTTTTCTTGTGCATGTACACTGGTCAAAACTTATAAGATTGATTTATTACTTTTAACGTGAAAAATAGAAGCATGATGACAGTTATGGGAAATTTGTAGTTAGCTTTTTCTTCTGAATAGGAATCTGAATTGTCACATTCAACCCAGATAAAAACCAAGAATGACGCCAGCTGGAGAGAAAAGGCATTTTAAAAATGTGTGGTGAGTCTTTTAGAAGATAAAACATGTGACATTTATTTAAATTGCCAATAAATCTTAATTATACAATATGAGTTTTAATTTGAGACGAAATGCCAAGCATAAAATGGATAAATAAATCCTGCATGAAAAAAATTCTGCAAGTCTTACCCTTGAAGGGCTACATTCCTGACTGCAGACTAAAAAACGATGAACCCTGATCCATTGTTGATGTTACGAATCTTTGCACGAGTCATTGTCAGGGCTGGAGGACATCCACAGCAACGCCGTCACACTGACAGGAACACTTTCCGGGGCAACAACAGTGATAAATTTCTTTTGTCGGATTGTCTCCAGAGACCACTGTGGCCTTGGGAACAGGGGCAAGCTTAAATGATTAATGAGTTTCATTCCAGGCTGAATTTTCTTGGTGAAGCAGATCTTTGGTCTTAACAATTGTCTAAAATCACCACTAGTCTGATTTGCTTCATAGATCATTGTTGGTTTGTTTTCCTCCATAGCAGACAGTAATTTAGTAGGAGACCTGATGCATTGTGAAGTGTTTTTGTTTTTCCTGTTAATATTTTAAGTATAGCTTCAGTCGAATTGATAGTTTCTGCAAAAGCACATTGATCAGCCATAAGGTTATGGACTCTGACACCTAGTGAAAGCTCATCTTGTTTTCTGCAAAAGTTTTCTTGAGAAAATCTGCCACCAGACACTTGATATGCCAAATAATTCTATAGCAAGTTTGTGTGTATAGCACAAACAAACTTGCATTTTGAGGCAATTTGATTTAAAGGAACTCAGTGTTTCAACAGTTTCACAGTTTTCTGGAAGTTTGTTTCAGATTAGAGGGGCAGAAAATTTAATGGTGTTTCTTCATGTTTGATTTTTTTTCAACAACCAGTTATTATGTGTAGGGGATCAGTTGTTTTTTTTTAATAAGAGCCAAAGTGTTTTGTGCAGTTCTTTTAATTCCCGATAATGATCATTTGTATTTGTTTATCTTATATTTGTCATATATCATAATTTGTTTGATGATCTGAAACGTTTGCTCATAAACAGAAAGAAATTGTAAGCCTATTTTATTGTTCTTCTGAGATTCATCCATTTCAGCTGACTAACTCTTGCTTCCTCCTCCTCATACTGTATTTTGAAAAATGCTTATTCAAAACAGCTTTTTCAAATCAGCACTCTGTCAGATATATTTCATTTTTATAACAGCTTCATTTACATTTAGCCCACAGATGCAAATTCCTAATCCAAATTCAAAAACACATTCTTTGGTCTATTTAGGCAGCCTCCAAAACGGGTTGTCTTTACATTATGTATTGTTCGTGGATCAGCTCTCCATCAATGCATCCATCAGTCTCACATGAATAAACTTGTTTGGTTTAGCTGGAAGGTAAACAGTCAGCACTAAGACAACAGGAAGTTGAAGAGAACGGCTCAGATATGTTCACTTCTGACTCAGGCGCTCCCAGTGCTGGCTCACACCCATCGTCTCTTCTCAGCTCCAGCTTCCTGCTGCTACGCAGATAATGCTGAGCTTCGTTTGAAGAGTTGCAGCAGTGTCATTTCCAAACAGCATTAAACATCTAAATTCTGGGAACAGCAATAAAAAACGTAGAGTCATTACATCCACAGTCAGAGCAAGATTATTATTTTTTTTTTAAACATTCCCTGCTGTTAAGGCTTTTAATATTTATAGTGTTTGTAAACTCTAAAGTAAACAGCAGCTGCATTTACAAATGACATTTAATCCATATAAATTGCTCCTTTTCCTAATTTTGTTTGATCTTTCAACATTAGTGAGCTGGAGTTTATAAAATGTTTGTCACAACATTTATAAAAACTTTAACGTTGCGACTCTTAACTGTTTTATCCGACGTTCATGTTCAGAATAAACTTCATTTAAATTTAGATTTGTGGTTAAAATAAGCAGCAGATCCATGTTGCGTAGTGAATTAACAGCTGCAGCTAAACTTTGACTTTCTAGCCAATGAGTTGGAGATGCTGGGGATTGAACCCAGGACCTCATACATGCAAAGCATGCGCTCTACCACTGAGCTACATCCCCTCCTGAAGAATCTGTAATCATAATTTCTTAATACCTATCAACATTGACAACATAAAAGAAGAGTGAGAATATTGTTATACTGATTACCCTTTATTTTCAACCTTCAATCTGTCTGCTTACACCAGATTACTATTTTTTAAGTTTTTTTTGTTTTTTTTTGTTTTTTTTTAAGATATTTGACAATTTCTGAATATTTTTGTTTTTAGCCACCCAGTAGCCTATTTCTTAAACATGTTTAATGAGAAGCTTAGCTGGCGATTAAACCCAGGATGTCATCTCTGTGCTGGGTCCCACCTCTGTTAACCAGTAATTTGATTGATTACAAAGTGTTTTCATCTGACAGATGAATTATGGCATTTATGATTTATAAGAAAACTGGGTTTTATTTAGATGCATCAGAGTATTTTGAGTTAAATACAATTGCAGAACCACATTTTTTAGATTTTGAATAGTCACACCATGTATCATTTCCCTTTCACTTCATTATAAACCACATAAAATCCCAATAAAATACATTAAAGCTTGTTTTTGCAATGTGACAAAATGTGAAAACAGATGTGAATATGCAAGACAAACAAGGAACAATACGTTGTAGCTCTTCTGGTCTAGACTTGTTCACATATCAACAGAATGGCACAATCTTTTGTAACAGGTTGGAAAGTAAACACATTTACCATGAAAAAAGAGGTCTAGTCATAAAGATTTCCCCTGGTTTCACATATCAAACAACAACACTGCAGTCTTTATTCTTTTACTCAGGGAGTTTCACAACCATTCACACCTTGAAGTGTGATCAGCGTGTTGGCATTTTCTGTAACATCCCACAAGGGGCACTAACTTCAACGCAGTGTAACTTAAACCGGCCTATTAGTGTCAAAATATACAAAACTAGAATTTCTATACCACCATCACAACTGAGGTGGCCTTTTAATGACTTCAAAAAAAGTTACATTTCTTTTGTTTTAATTATTCCATAAAGACATTCAATCTTTTTTATGAACAGATTTTTCTTAGTTTAATTTTCTGACCATATTTCCCTCAATTAAATTTCGTAAACTTAGGGGAAATGATTAATAAAGTATCATGAAATTCAGAGTCTGTTTCATCCTGAGGTTTTACCAAAGAAAATTTGTAATTTATGTCTGCAGTTTGTGTGGATTGCTAATCCTAAGGAATTTGGCACTGCATTTAAAATTAAGTTAAAAAACCTTTTATGAAAGCAGTGGTAATCACTAATGCGTCTACTTTATTATAGCAATTAATGTGGGGACTTATAGTATTTCTTTGAAAGCTTTGCCTAACACCTCTTAGCGTTAAGCAGAAGCAGTCACATCTTGGATAAATTTTAAGCTGGCACTCTTTAGGCGATTCCTGGATGTGTCCCTCCATAGAAGCGGATTGTTAGCACATTATATCACCTCTAATCCTCTCTCCTTCCTTTCCATCTCCCTCTTTCATCCTTTTCCTCTCATTTTCACTCCTCTCAAGCCACAACACTGACTCACAGTCACTTCTAGCATATTTTATGTCGCATTACACGTATCTCATATGTGTGTCCTCCATACATGACTCATGACTATCTCTTTTTGCACATTTTCCCCTCTCTGTCTCTCTGTGCTGAGATGTCAAAGTGCCGTATGAGTGTGTGGTCTAAGCCAATGCAATTTTCTCTCATGATTTTCACTTTTTCTTCAATCAAACCCCACTTCACAGCGTGCACAATTCTCCATCAAGCCATGGCAGTTTCCCTCTCTCCTCTCCAGCTGTCTAATTACTTTCTCCTCCTCCACCTCCTCCTGTTTTGCAGGTCTTTTCAGGATACTTCTTTGCCGTTATGTCTCCCCCTCCTCCCTTTTATTTTGCAGTAAAAATATTGAATTTTCTCTATCCTTTCATCTGTTTTATCTCTCTTGTATTACCACAGATTTATGATGTTTTAACTTAGATTTATTACGCTTCATTTTATTATCTAGTTGTGGACTTTATTTCAAATTAAACTCCCTTTAACCCAAAGTCACTTTGTTAGTCTGAAACTGGAAAGCATTGACTCGTTGTCCTTGATGTTTAAAATAAATTACAAGCGACAAGTTATTAATTGGTTGATTCATAAATATTAGAAAAATATGCAGTCGCACTCCATTTTACTTGGCACACTTGTTCAATTGCTTGTTAAAACAAAGCAGATTGGCTAAACACATGGTGAAAAGGGTCTATTCAAGTTCAAACTGACCATCAAAATGAGGGGGAAAATAAACAAGTGATTCCGATAGATAGCAGTTTCTTATCTATAGTTGAAAACAAGTATTTAGATCCACTGAATAAAAAGGCACAATTTTTTCCCTCACTGTCTGGAGATAAACCAGAGTAAATTTCTCTTGTTTTATGCTAGTTAGTTGAAAATATGCTGGGAGCAATCTTTGTTTTAGGACTATACCAAATCCAAACATGCTGTTCTGTTGTCAGACACATTTGTGAAACATTGAGCCTTTCTACCATTTATCACCAATCAGCTAATCCCAAATAGATTAATAGATGTGTATATTTTCATATGACCTCTAGTGTTCCCTAACTACACTTTGTAAAATCTCTGAAGATTAATGCTAATCTTTTTGATATTTTATGTAAGTTGTAGTTAAGCTAAATTATGTTACACTGACAAGATGGCATAAGATTCATAGGATCTGGTTCAAACAATGGTAAAGAGTTAGGAATTTACCAACTCAATGGATGTTGAACATAGTTTCCTTTGTATGAATCCCAAGAAAAACACTTCTAATAAAAAAAGGTAATATAAATCTATTTTCTGAAGACCTATAATTTGTTGAATTTTGTATATTTAGATGACATAACAACCAAAAGATTATTTTGTTTATAATACTTCAGTTTACTGAAATACAGACCTGTCTTAGGAAGACTTAGTTCCACATTTTTTAGATAGGTGTATCCTTCCTTCTACCCACCCCCCATTGATTGTCACAGCATAATTTGCACCCTGCCTGACATTATTCGGACATTATCTGAAGGAGTCAAATGCGAGGATCCAAATATCCATGATAGACTTTAGCTTGTCATCTCATGAATGTCAAGTGCTGATGTGTGAATGGGCTACTGTGGACTATTCAATATGATTTTAATGAGCTGACGAGATATCTCCTGGCACTTTGGAAGACTAAAAGATACAATCGGTTATATCCAACTCTAAAGAATTCAGTTTGATTCTAATTCACAGCAAATCAACCCATTTCATTCCAGTATATCACAAACATGTCGTCACAGAGATCCAATTCACTTTAGATTTTAAAGCTACATGGTCAAAATGAGTTTGTTGTAATTATTTTGTCCAAAAGATTTTATAGTTCAATTCTCAAATTGATTAGTTGTTTTGAGTCATCAAAATTATTAAACTTTTTATTTAGATGTAATATTTTCTTTGCATTATTTCAGATCTGAAACCACTGCATTTTTTCGTTATTTCGACCATTTCTCATTTTCTGCAAATAAATACTAAATATTTGCTTGGAATTTCAGAGAAATGTTGTCAGTAGTTCATAGAATAAAAGAACAATGTTCATTTTACTCAAACATATACCTATAAAGACTAAAATCAGAGAAACTGATCATTTTAAGGGGTCTCTTAATTTTTTTCAGAGCTGCATATTTAAAAGTATGTGAGTTTTTATAAGTTAAAAATTTGGAGATGCTGGGGATTGAACCCAGGACCTCATACATGCAAAGCATGCGCTCTACCACTGAGCTACATCCCCTGTTGGAAGTACCAAACCAGAACACAACTCATCAGGTCAAGACGGTTCATCTGAGCCACGTCTTCTCTCTTTAGTGAACGTCAGAAGGATTATATTTTTGTTAGATCATAAGGCATTCTTTGTGCTGAGTTAGATAAATAGTATATTATCAGTTTTTCTAAATTCATTTGGATGAAATAATTCTTCACTTTAGTTATTTGTGAAAATCTTTTCAGCTACAGTCTGCCTAAAATAGGTCTTGCTCTTTATCCTTTTCTCTTCATTTACTCTTCATGTTTTGCATTAATTACTCATAAAATCATCACGTGATCAAAACAATTTAAGAGGCTTTAAGCACCTTTGGTCCCTTGTTTTGATATTGCGACCACCACTCCTGTCTGCCAGGCACCCATTCAACATTGAAGAGGCGCCCTAACCAAGACTATCCCCTAATTTCAAGAAAGTTTAGCTTCTCCTGGTGCCCTGGAAACTTTTTATCTGATTTGCCGATGTCTGCCACTCAAATTCTGACCAGATTTAAGAAAACCATCCACTACATGACAATAACCTGAGTCGAGGTCTGCTGTTCCCCCTACAAACCAAAGACGGTCTGGAATGGACCTCTCTGTTGCTTCAGGGCAGGCGAGGCTAAATTAGCATTTTTACATCCCACATGCGACACATTTCATACTTCAAGGTCAAACCCCTTTACCAGTACGACGACGAGGCAGACACGTGGACCAAAGTCTATGAAACCCCTGACCGTGTTTGGGATTTAGGTCGCCATTTTGAATGTGTGGTGGCCAAACTTTACCCACAGCTTCTACAGAAAGTGCTTTGAGCTAAACGATGAACTGGATCTTATCAGGCGGTGCGGGGGAAGTGGTGTCGGTCCTGCCTGCCTTGTGCCTGGTGTTACCTTGGGTTTTACACCATGCGAATTTTTTTTGTTTTGTTTTTTTTTCTGTTGAGTCTTAAGTTGTTCAAACTTTGGTTTAACATGATCAAAATTGGGGTGGGTTTAAAGATCTTTAAAGTAGCTAAAGACTCTTCTCATCCCCAGGTTCTGCTGGAAACTTGAGAAAATAGAAGCTTAAAACCTGGAGATGCTGGGGATTGAATCCAGCAACTAAGCAATAGTGTCACATATCCTGAAATAAAATTCGCTATTGTTCTTTGCTAGTTTAGATTTATTTTCACAAGTGGCGCGTTACAACTTTAGCCATGGTGCTCCACTTGATATACTATATATGAAACTTTATTAGAAATTGGTTTGTGTTTATTTATAATTAATGAACACAGAGATGAAAAAGAAAGGAAGAAAGAAGGAGAAAAGGTTTAAAGGGAAAGACTGAGATTGTATTAGAGGAGAGAAAGAAACAGAGTCAATACCCTAACAGTCTGCCTCTAAACCTGCGATAAGAGAATAAACAACACCAAGAAATCACAACAATAAAAAACATATACATATATAATAATAACAATTATAACCTACACAGTACAAGGTAATACAAGATGTTTTTAGTGGAAACTGCAGCCCAATTGAGAGTGCATCTGACAACCCAAGTGTGGAAAATGTTCTCCTAGCCTTTAAACTTAACTGAAAAAAATGCTGGTATTCTGGTGTGTGTTAAACATTGCAATGTTGCCATATCATAATGCTTTGGAGTAGGATAAAGGAAGAAACACTGAAACACTATCATCTACCATGTATTTGTTGTAGTGTTTAGGATTTTCTTTGACCATTTTTGACATCTATTAAATATGGATGAGTGGAATTTTTAGGCTCCAATATATATCGATAGGAATTAAGTGAGACTTTTGGTGACAGTTGATGCTGGGGATTAAAGCAGGACGTTCATGCAAAGCTTATACTCCTCCACTGAGCTACAAGCCCTTTGGCATAGGTTTCATCATAAAACATTGAGTGAACTATTGTTGCATTTTCAGTCCTTTTTAATAGCAAATCCACTCGCACCATCAAAAGCGCTTTTCACTTGTCAACTTTGCTGTCGGTTAACACTGGTTCCGACTATTTGATGAATAAATATTTACATCATTACTTGCGTCATCATGTGTTGTCACGGTTACTGCGTTCCAACAGCTTTAAGGGACTTTGCTGAATCCACTCCTAAACTTGAACCTTTTTATTTCATCTTGAGTGAATCCTCATCCTGGGAGGTGCTGATTAACGGCGTTCTTTTTTCCAGCTCCGTGTTAAATCATAATTCCACTTTTCAACCAGCCGCTTCCCTTTCATCTGCTGTTGCAGCCACACACCGGCAGACATTTACCTCGGATTGTCTTCTCACTCTCATTTGGTTAATTTTCTATCACAGTGAGCTAGTTCAGCTCAGTGGCAAATCCCTACCCAGACCTGCTTATACACACACACAAACAAACTTACTGTGTGCTTGGCTGGAAATCAGGGAGAACGAGGGTTTTTTTCTCACTAACAGTAATTAAATTATTTGTTGCGTGCACATTCGGTCAGTGCTGAGGTTAGGCTGTTCACACCTCTACATTAACAGAACAGCAGGTGGTCACACAGATGGAGAGCAGCGTCTCTGTTTGCACCAGATTTCAGCCTGTCACTGAAACTGGCTGGCTGCTCTGCGTCATGACGAACATCCACATGTCCTTTTCTCACCTGTGTCAACGCCTCAGCTGTCCGTCAGTCTGTTTTGTCTTTTATATTTTCTGCTTGGCACACAAGAAAATATACATTAGAGATCTAGAATATAGCTAAGGAGATAAGAGAGAGGCTGTCTGACACATGGTGAGGTGTCAATCGTAGTTCAGCTGGCAAAGGAAACAGCTTCGATTCGGTTCCTGCTTCACACTGGGGATGGGACAGATGGTTGGTATAGAGAGAAACTAAAATGTTTCTCAAAGAGACTGACAGCTATAAAACATCCAGAAGGTGTAGCTTTAGTGTCTGTCTGCTGTTCTCTATTTACGTGAGCTACTTCAGGCTCACGTAAATAGTCTTTTGGTTTTAAGATTTATGAGGCAAAATGTCAAAGAAATTACAATCTTAACTATTATGAGGTTTATTGTTTTGGAAAACTGAAGGAAAATTGAAAAATATTTTTTGTCATCATTTGTTTACAAAAAGAAAATATTAGTAGGCTGGGCGGTAAGCTAGGTTCCTACTTGTATTTGGATGCTGCAGTGTTATTTAAAGGTATTCACACTGCTTTTGTTTTTTCCCCCACATTTTGTCATTTTCCAACACCATTTAGCATAATTTATTGGTATTTTATGTAATAGATCAACACAAAGCAGCCCAAAATGGAGGATAAATTGTTTCTTAAAAACATATTAACAAATTAAAACCCAATTTACTTTGATATTTAGCTACTGCAATAAGAAATTCATATATGTTAAAGAGGACGTATTATGCAACGTCACATTTTTGCACATTTTGTATATTTTTGTAAATTTTTGTACTTCCATTTGGGTTTCAACCCCTTCTGAAAACAACCCAAGTGCTTAAAAAACCATCCAGCCGGTTTTTGGCAATAAGTTCATGTTTTTTGGTGTCCAGAAAATGAGTCATTTCCAAAACATCTGGAATATAACATCACAAATCAGCCGGTACTACCTCTCACCGAACAACCCCAGTGAATCCCAGCCTGTTACCTAGCAACCCCCGCTGAGCTCCAGCACATTTGGTCAGCTGATTTTACTGCTGTATGTGCTGTCCACTGGCTGCTGGAAAAGAAAAATGTTTTGTTGTTGACTTACAATTCTGAAAGCACCTGCTTCATTCTTGTTGATTGTGCAGGAGGCTCCACTTCTGTTTTTTCTTTGCAAAGATGTTGTATAAAGCATCTATTTACAGCCATTTTTACATGCGAGTGTAAACGTTGAGTTGGGGGTGTGGCCAGCACCAGATCATTTGGATTTAAAGTGACAAAACGCCCTAAAACAGCTCATTCTGAAAGGAGCTCAAAAAAGGCAGAACTAACCATATTTCTAAAAATGTCATTATCTAGAAACTATTTTGTGCAATAGATGTAATGAACGTGTTTAGTATCGCCCCAAAGTTATATTCTAACATGTTCAAGGAAGCATAATCACTTTTAAGATCCTTTACACATCGATAGCATGAGTGCCAGTCCATGTGGACAGTCCCGCTTCACTCTGATTTTTGGGATTCCTCCATTTTCTTCAGGATTATTATTGAAACTCACTTTGTCCAAATCTTTCTGTTTAACTTCTCATTTAGTTGTGCTAAGCCCCTTGTTTTATTTATATCAACATCTCAAATACTAACATACAATCCACAGTGATCTTTTGTTGATTCTTCTAGGTAGAGTTTGTAGACATCCGATTAATTGAAAAGTGATTAATTTCCTCTGTTAAATTAAAATACTTTCCATGCCTCTGTGTGGCAGATATTTTCTGTAATTTTCACCGCTCTCTGATCCCTCTGTGTAACTCACTCCTCTTTCATGTGGCTTTCTGATATCAAGCATCCTTCTATCTTCTTTTTCCAAGTGCTTCAAAGAAGGCAGACAGCTGCTGTCCTCACTTAGTCTCCATGTCCTTTTCTGCCCTGAAATTCATTTTTTCCCAGATTGTGTTTGAACTAAGCTAAATTAGTTCATCTCACCGTTACATTTTACAGTTTTCTTTAAGAGCAAAAAAGTAACTTAGAAATCATGTCCGAAAGTATTCATATGTAAAACGTCTCTATAATCCAGGGGTGGTAAGAATGTTGATGCCAATTTTCTTCTAGCTTTGAGAGAGAAACAGGATCCAGTACGATAATAAAACCCAACATTTTCAATATTCATAACAAATTTGCTATGTGTTTCTGTGTTGTAGTTCTCACAATTATTCATTTTCACCATTAAAGCATAAAAACTCAACAAGAAATAAATATATGTATATACAGCCCTGGAAAAAATTAAGAGACTACTTAAAATGATCAGTTTCTCTGATTTTACTCTTTATAGGTAAATGTTTGAGTAAATTGAAATTTGTTCTTTTATTCTATGGACCACTGGCAACACCCACCCACTTCCAGCTGGAAAAATACATGTTTGCAAAATTAAAAGATCTTTTAAACCTACATTTACATTTTCAAAGCTAAACAAAATGCGATTTTTGGAAGGATTTGAATGTAATATGAGAGAGATTCTAGAATCGGCTAATAAATCTTGCATAGATTTGTTCAGAAAAGAAATAAAAATCAAACCTCTTGGAGCATTATGCCACCTTTAAGTAATCAGATAAAGCTTTGCATCATTTGTAAGTAGGTCCCCTTGTTCAACTCTCTCTGAATGATATCTTGTTCTGCCTCTCCTTTGACAGCCAGATGAAAGAGCTTTTTCTTCCCTCATCTTCACGTCCTTTTCAGCCGTCTGTCTGAATTAATGCTCACTGCGACCGCATCACTTTAACAGAAGTAACTCAAGCAATTAGCTCACACAGCCGCTGGTATGGCAAGGACCCTTGTTTCAGACCAGATGATCAATGTCCTATTTGTCATCATCTCAAACGGCATCAATGCGCCATTCATCATTAATATTTACACAGACATGCTGACAAGCGAGGACACAGTGGATGCTGTCAGAGTCATTGTGGGGGGTGGGAATTTTGATGTCAGCGGGAAATTCCACAGACGGCACAACTTTTATGTTAAAGCACATTTTGAAGTTTGCACCGATTTGGCCTCAGTGTCGAATAAAGTCAACATACAGGCACAAGAATGCATAATACTCCAAGGATCACAAGTTCTTTTAGGAACCTCAATCTCCTTTAAAATCTTCATAAAATATACTGTTGAGTGGTTTATATCGCCTAGAGCCATGTTTTTGTTGCATTTAATTTCCCACAGTATTAATACACCTGAACGTTCCATAAATTTCTGTCAGTTTTACTGGGATTTCATATCACAGACTAAGAACATAATAGTGGCGTCAAAGGAAAAGGATGCCGTTGTAATAAGATGTAAAGGTCGCAAACTAGTTTAAAAATGTGCAGTTATCCCCTCTAAGCTGGAGGCTTAAACTTCGAAAATTTTCTGAGTTTTGTACCTCTCGTAAGGCACACCATCTCAAGCTGATATAAAAATGTTTTTGTGAAATTGAGGAACTTATTTCGAATTTTGGAAACTTTTACAATGTGATGCTTCAAAAAACGTTGCTGGAAATGCTTTGTAGAACTACATTTTTCTACAGCTGTAAAACCTTAGAGTATGTCTGCTTGCTGTTCATACTCTAAAGTATGCACAGACCATTAAATCTTCTTTGATTTAATGGTCTTTAATGGTCTAGATTTGTTTCGAGACTGACTGCTACTGGAACATCATCCTCCACACGAAATCTTAAATCTTGGACATTCTAAAACATTAATATAATTTTGTTCTAAACCAAGCTTTGTAGCTCTTGCTGTATGTTTAGGGTAGTTTTGCTGGAAGGTGAGACTCTTTGCCCAATCACAAGTGTTCTGCAGCCTCTAGCAAATATGCTAAGTAAATTCATCTCCATCAACTCCAACCAGCTTCCATGTTCTTGCTGGAGAAAAGCATTCCCACTTTCACCATGTTTCGAGATGTGGGTGTTGTGTTTGCGGGTAGTTTTAGTTGCACACCATGTGGCATTTTGTACATTGGCCACATTGTTTAATTTTGGTTTCATCTGACCAGAACACTTTCTTTCAGAGTGTTCTTGTGAAGCAAACTGTACGTCTTATGGCTTTCTTTCACCAATGGCTGTCTTCTTGCCACTTTTCTATTAAATTTGTGGAGTGCACAGCTAATATTCGTCCTGTCTTGCAGTTTTGTTGTAGCGTCTCCATTTCAGATGATGGATTGAACAGTGTTTGGAAAGATGTTCAAAGCTTGGGATTTTGTTTTCTAACCTAACACCTTAAAGTAGCCTTAAACCTTTAATTACCCAACAATGATAACATCATGGAATTTTCTAAAGTTTTTGAGAAGCTTTCACCAGGATTCCCATCATTATCCCGAACACAGTCCATTATCCTTATCACCAGTACTTATCTCTGAGTGAAAACAAGCTTCCTCTTCTTGTACATCATTAGCGTCATTACTAAAGACAAAGAAGCTAATGTTAAAACAGCTAATGGTCATGAGGATGAAGCGCTTGTCCTAATTCACAGATAAAAGAAAGCATTACTGTGTGTTCGTCAAGGAGAGTGTGATCTGAGAGGAAGAGCACTACCTCTTATATAACGCAAGTAATCTGATTATCCTCCATTTCACAAGCAAAAGTAAAAGCCTCATGGATAATGGGCAAAACAAATACAGCTGGAAATGTGTATTTGTTGGGCTTTTAGAGCTGTGGGTGGTCAGAGCTAAATGCATTTCACCTGTACATGCTTCTAGAAATAACACTCCACAAAATATATCACATTGGAATAATCTGAGACTTTAACATCTAAATATTTAGCTCTTTAACTTTATCTGCAATTTGCTGCTGAGCAGGCAGCATAAATAGAGATTGTCTGAATGAGTTTACTGCTTCGATCAGCTTTCTACTGCTGCTGGGAACATAAAAATGAAAGAATTTAAAAGTAGGACTGAAACATGATGGTGGATGATGCTTAAATGGGTGATTTTATTTTTTGCTTTACATTTCTGCTTACAACTTGACCCACTCTGCTAAACTGACATGTTTAAATATTTATTGAACAGCAACAGATCAGATGATTTTTTTTTTTTTATGACCAATTATTGTCTAAAAAACAAACATTAAAGATTAGCAAACAGAGGTATTTATGCACAAAATAACCAAAGGGAACTAACAACAAAATAAAAGAACAACAAAAAAGTACAAATTAAAATCAATACATTTAAGTCAAAACAGAACAGAAACAATTTAACTGTTTAACATATGTAGGTTAGGATACTTTTTTCAGATGACATTTAGAAAGTACTATTATTCAAACCACTCCAGAGGTTAGCAATAGTGTAAACATGAAGTGTTTAAAATACAAAATAACAATTCAAAATACAGACATTCATGAGTAATTACTCTGATGCTAAAGCAAACACTTGCCGTTTTCTGTAATTCCAGCATCATTGGGATTTTTGTCATTAACATTTTCAGCACATTAATTTAGTTCTTAACATGTTGTGACAGCCATGATTCTGTCATGCAGCAACAGTACTCAGTCAGAGGCCTCTTTAGATTTGTTTCGAGACGGACTGCTACTGGAACATCATACTCCACAACAACTCTGAAGATACTTCGATGAAATGAGTTACATTTAATTTCCCTTTGGGATAAATAAAGTACTTTTAAATGGAACTGAATTAGTGCTCACTAACAGCTTTAGTATAGATTTAGTGGCACTATCAGCCTTTATTAGCAGGATTTTAGACAGAAAAGTGGCAGAAATGGGATGGGGGAAGACATGCAGCAAAGGTCCTGAGGTCAGAAGTCCAACCCTGAACAGCTGCATCGATGACTAATAGCCTCCATCTATGGGGCAACAAACACAGAGGCTCTACCATTCTGCCACACGCAGCCCTGCTTGTTAGTTTTCCTTATTTGAAATGTCATTTGCATGTAAAAAAGAAATGTAAATGCACCTGAACACGTCTGTTTCTGCATTAATGTTTGCAGGGCTTGAATAATTATTGTTTAATCACACTTTAAATGCAGCAATTTAGAAGAACATGATTGCGTACAGGAGGCTTGTTACATGTGCGGCTACATTTCTATCTCTAATGAGAGACCAGCGCCGCCCGGCATGCTAACCTTAACATGCATAGCAGGGTTTACACACGCTAACACATGGAGGAAAGCTTAATGAGATTCAGGAACACCATTAGACTTGTAGATCAGGGTTAGGTCACTTGCTCCGGCTCTTGATTTAATGAATGTTTCATCCCTAATCAGAGCAAAAAGGGGGGACAAAACACTGAGAATGTGGGGAGAGAGGTTTAGGAAGGCTGCTGGATGTAATTGATTTTTGTTGTTTTTCAATCTTACCTGACTTAAATACACACTATTAACCAACCGAGCAGAGATTGCAAAGAAGTTATCCATAGGAGGATTAAACAGATAAATCCCCAGAAGTGAAACATATAACCTTGCTGCTTTATTGCTCTCTGCCGAACACACTCATGACGATTGACTGCTTTCCTTCTTTAAAGCATCACTTTTCAGTATTTAACCAACTGGGAGATATAAAACATCTTTTTTCCCTTCCATTTATTCTCCCTCTATAGCACACCCTCAGACGATCGTAAACACAAGCAGATTCGGTGGTCTAATTACGAACATTGCTGACGGTGTGGTCTGTCATCCATCACCCAGCTCACCCATCCGTCTTCTCTCTATCTCGTCTTATCCTCCTGGTTTTTCTCCGTGTGTTTATTCCAGCTCCGATGGCTCCTTCTCGCTACTATCCTTCTTTCCAACTTTACTGACATTATCGTAGGGAGTGGTAATTAATTTCCTCTAACTTTCTTTTTTTCTGATCTACATCCCTCTCCCAAGAAGAAAACATAAAGTTTATCTTTCTTCATGCTAGATGTGTCACTGCTTTATTGCTGTCAGAAATTAAACCATGTTTAATAGAGTTAGTTTAGTACACAAAAATTAATTTGTGTAATTAAAAAAACAATACAAAATATCTCCGTTGGAGTATTTGTCTTATGCTAGTTCTGATTTGTTCGTTTTGTGAGTGTTTTGTGCAATTATTCCCTCTTGGATGCTGTGCAGCTGGAACAATTACGTTTTTGCTTTCGAACTGTTGTGACAATGTGTAACCGTGGTAACAAGGTTTTGTTTTTACAACTGGGAGCAGCTGATTATCAAATCAAAATATAAAATAACCCCTGAACTACGACCCCAAATCTCAGAGGAGTTTAAAAAGAGGGTTGACGGATGCAGAGGAAAGACAGAAGGAAGAATCTTCTTCAGAGTCGTTGCAAGACTGACTGCTACTGGAAATCCTTCCCACCCACACCATCCACAATAACTTTTTGAAGATAGTTGGATGATATGACTTATGACAATGTTTAATTTCCCTTAGGTATATATAAAGTATTTTTGATTTGAATACACAATCTGTATATTGGATTGAGATCTGGGCTTTGACTAGGCCATTCCAGAACATTCTCTTTGTTGTCTTTAAGTGAAGCTTTTTGCTGTATGTTGGGGTTCCAGAGCCTGCTGCTGCATCCCCACAGCATGATTCTGCCAACATTATTCCTCACAGTTGAGATGATGTATTTGTGGCGATAATCAGAATTAAAAAACAAAACAAACATAGCATCTTATGTGATGGCTTTCATCTCATTGGACCACAGACCTTCTGATCTACTAAAGACCTTTAACGACCTTTAATGAAAAGCTTGCCTAAATCAAAACGCCTCCAGCTGCTTTTTAAAAGAATCATCAGACGTTATAGCTCCTTTCTGCTCAAAAAGTGTGTTGGGGGATCGAGTAACAGACTGCAGGTAAGGATGTGGGTTAGGGTCAGATTCGAGATCAAAAGAGAAATTGACTGCAAAAAGCTCTAACGTAAGAACCTGGATTTTAAAAAGAGCTTTAAAATGAACTGATAACCACTGAAGCAAAGCTAAAACTGATGTATGTAATATCTATTGTGGGTTAAAAGCTGAACAGCAGCAATCTGGACTGCTGGGAGGCAGTCAAACTCTCTATAAGACAAATAAAAAGGAAATTACAGTAGTTTATGCGATAAAAATGAAACATATGTCTGAAGTTTTGCTCTAGTAATTTCAAAAGACATTGTCCTGTCAAAACGAGTTCCTAACTTCCTAAGATTTAGCAGAGCAGACAAACCTACAGCTTCAGTGTGTCGTTTAATTTAATGGTTTTTATCGTCTGCTATGTCTAATCTTCTTCCCCAGCCACTCAGTTTGTGAGGACAGCCAGACCAGAGCCATACTCCTTATTTATTTTATTGATTGATTGAACTGTTGTGTGCTGAAGCAGGCCGAAGCGCAGACAGGAACTTGGTATTTCTGTCTGCACTTTTTAATGAATAAATAAGAAAACAGTGGACGAGGCATGGAGCATGAACCGAGAAACAGGAAGGGCAAAGAAAAGATCCGGCAGGGAATGACATAACCAAAGACAAGATGCATATTTACATTATAAAACATATTGTGGATATATATTGTAAAAATCTGTTTTTATTGTGACATAAGGAAAGCAATTTCTTCTTCTAGGGGACAAGATTAGTGTTTAATTATCGTGTTTTTTAACTTGGAATTCATTCTTATGTAAACTGATTCTTGCACAGCTGTCTTATTATACTGACGACCAAAAGTTGGAAGGGATTAAGGGACTTTTTTTAATCCGAAGGCGACTTTTTGACACATTGAAGTAGACATTCAATTCATTACTTATTAGCAAAGTTTAAATCTTCCTTTAACCTCTCTGGCTCTCACAGGGACCAATCAGAGGAGAACGACCAAGCACAAATCTTCCCCTCAGATGAAGCGCAGAGATGAAGGACTTCTGCAAATGTTGGCATATAATCCAAAAAGCTAACAGTACATGATGGATCAGATAGATAGTTCAGTCTACTAAAGGAATTTAGCTTTGCTTAATTTCATCCAGACGTGGAGAGTGGGGATATTTTCATTTATTTTCCCTGCTCTGCGTCCAACTTATCCTCCCTTCTGTCGACCTCCTGATCCTCTGCTCTCCCTCTAGCCCCATTAGTTATCTGCTGATGGCTCATTAACTATTAAACAGCAGGAAAAAAGGGGAGGATGGACGAGCCGAGTTTATAAGGTTTCTGTCAAGCCTGCGATAATAAATGGACGCTGGGGATGAAAGCGGAAAAGTTACGGTTAGAAGAAGAAAAAGTGGCCAGTTTGTCCTTTGAAGTAACAGATAAGCACAAACAACTGGATAATATACATTCTAATAAATTATTTTACATAGAAAACATCAGAAGTTAATGAAATCTCTGCGCACCAGGCATGTTTAAAAGTTACATCAAGTGACTCTGAAGCCCTGAAATGACACTCCAGAAGCTTATTTGGGTTGGTAAGGGTGTCAAATCTTGCTAAAGTATGTTGAATAATGCCGCCATCTACTGGCCATATACAATAATTCCCCTAAGCAACACTTTTTGATGGACAAAGCACTAACTTCTTTCTTATCTGTATTTTTGTCCCTTCTTGGCTGCTGTTTGTTATCTCTGCCTGCTTCACGGAAGGACTTCAGACACGGACGCATAGATTATCTCTATAACCTTTAGAAAACCTCTGTCTTAAGCTTTTGAAATATTTTGCACATGTTAACAGCACACATTTTATATATATCTGTACACATAAATGGTTAAATTTCAAACATTTTTCTATGAAACCAGTCGATTATTCAGTTTCTCTGTAAATTCGAACAGAACTGTATCTTGCAGCATATCAAATGGTCTGATTTGATGTGATTTCTGTGTGTTTGTGTCTCTGCAGACTCACTGATGTTGGGGACAGAGGTGGACCTGCAGCAGGTGGAGAACAGCGTTTTCGCCATGGAGACGGTGTTAAAGGCGTGGCTTCAGGAGCAGGGGGGAGAGAGGGAGCACCTCCACCTGCTGTTGCCCAGCCCCTCTGACAACCCGCTTCCAGGTCCGACTCAACGACCAGCACTCAGAACCGCACAAACTCAAACGTTAAACTCAGTGAAATGTTCTGTACCACCTGTGCAGTTTGTGTGAAGTGTGACATGCTGGAGCGTCTGATAAGCCCCGCCCTCATCCCCTTGACTCCCAGCCTGGGCGTTAAGACAGAGAGCGTTCGAGACTTCCTGCCGGCGGTCAAGGGCCCCGGAAATCAAAGCCCGACTCCTCAGAGGCTGAGAGTGATCAAGTAAGTGAAGGAGAGAAAAACAACAAACTCTGAGCCTCAGGATCTGCAATACAGAGTTCATATTGGTGCTTGAAATCCTTGAAAGTGCTTCAATTTTGGAAAGTGCTTAATATTCACACTGCACTGTTTTGTAATAAAGTGCAATCTAATATTTGTTTAAAAACTTAAACTGGGAAATGTTATTTACATTTGAAACCGAATATTTTCAAACGCCTAATAAAAACAGATCTTTTTTTCTCACTGTCTGAATTTAAATCAGGCCAAACTTCTCTGTTTTTTTAGTGGGTTATAATTATCAAAATTATTTATATTTGCTAAATGCCAGAAAACTTAGCAGGACAGTTTTTGGAACTATGGTGTTTTAACATTTAATTTGAGCAGGAAGGTCATTTACATTAGCATGATTTTTTGACTTAATGACTTGCATAATTGAAATAAAGGTTGACTTTCTTGCACTAAACATTATTGAAATTTCAAAGCATAACATTTTGCTACATTTGTCCCTATCTTATTATTTAATACTATTAATAAATTATGTCATATAATAGCAAATTTAAACTGTATTTTATAGTTAATTTGTATTGGTTTATCTCCAAAGTGTGGGGCTGGAAAAGTTTGAAAATGCTTGGAAAGTACTTCAATTTTACTGTGGGAAAAGTGAACAAACGCTGTAAATATATTTTATTTTCTGTGGATGCTTCTTTTTAATTTCATCTCCCCAAAAACACAACATGAATGTCCTCTTTCCTCCTGTTTCTGCCATCTCCACTCTTCCTAATTTTGTGTCTGGCTTGATGAAACAAAGGAAGAGAAGAAACAGTTGAGCCCTTTGCCGTCCGTGTGATGAAACCTCGCTCCAGTAAAATCTCTATGAATGCCTTCTTTCTGACTGTATGGAGCAGTGGAATATTTCTTAGATGAAACTCTCTCATCATGTTAGAGGACGCTTTGTTCTGCTCTGATGTTTGAAGCGTCTCAGAACGAGTGAAACCGAGTGGAAAGACTTCACAGGGGCTAAAAGACGTTTTCTGGACTGACTTGTTTATGTCCTCCATGTGCTTTACATCCTTTTGTTCACGTTTTCCTACTTCTGGAAGTGAGAGAACACAAAAATGAGTTAACAGCCGAGACTGAAAACCATGAGTTGTTTTTGTGAAGTTTGGATTTATAGATAACAGATTCTACTGGACGCAAACACAAAATGAAACACAGGGTCTTGAGAAAGTAATTTTTCACATTTTGTCACATTATAGTCACTAAATTCGGTGCTTTTTAGTTAGATTTTATGTGATGGATCAATACAGTTGTGTGTATAATTGTGAAGTGGAATTAATTTGCTATTTCATTCTTAATTTAGGTTTTCAGCAAAACATTTTCTTTATTATTCCTTCATTTAACTTTGGCTGCAAACTGTTGTCTGCTTCTCAATGCAATGAAATCAAGTTGTTGCAATTTTATGTTGTTTATGTAAGTAGTGAAAGTTATTTATTTATGATCTGCTCCGGACCCCCAAATGGAAGTGAGTTTACTTAAGTGGTTATCTCTAAGATTCTGTTTCCCAAATGAGTTTCTTAATATTTGCAAAAAATTCATAATTGCCTTTCATTTTATCTTAAAAGTGACAAAAAGGAGTATAATATGATTTCTTTCACATGCTGAATGACATGAGCTTATTTATATATTCCTTTTTTTACTTCATGTAACTAACAATTATGAAATATTTGTTATATAAAGGGCATTATAAGTAAAATCTATTATTTTTATTGTTGTTATTATTACTTGTAATTATTTTATATTTTTAATAAGACTTATTTATGCTCAAATTTAATCCAGATTCAATAATTGGATCTGAAAGCTCTAATATTTTATATAAAAAAGCAGCAAACTTTTACTTCAAAATCTAACTGAACCAATTTGTATTGTATTTGAATTATTAGTTTTGGATTTAAAATCAAATATTTTCCTTTTATTTTCTTTTGTTTCTCATATTTAAGAGTATTTACTATACTGCTGCTTTGCGTACATTCACGTCTGAGAACCGAACAACAGATACTTGACTGATGTTCAAGAGATGATGTCACCGACTCCTGTAAACACACACACACACACACACACACACAAACAGCACCACAAACTGATACACACTTCTTCTAAGTCAAACACACCTTTGTGCATTCGCAACAGAAAGTAGAAACCGAGGTGTTTGGAGTGACATAGGCCTGTTTCCATCAGTTATCCTGATTTGCATGGCGTTTGCATTTTTTGTGGAAGTGCAGTTACAACATGTAAGTGTGTCTGTGTTCAGGAAAAAGTGTTTTACATAAATGAGTCACAGCATTAACCTACAGCTAAGGAAGTTCTCAGAAGAAATGAAAACTTTACGCTGTGAAGGACCTCACCTCTGCAGAGATGACGGTTCTCATCAGGAGTATTTTTAGCAACATCTAGTCACCAAACATTTCTGAATAAAGGATATTGATTAATAATGCATGTTTTCCCTTCATCTGTCTCAGACCATTTCATATCTAACTTCTATGAATAAAGGCCACTAGTGCTAAAAAAAAGTCTAAAACAAAAACCTCATATTTCCTTCAATCTTTTATGCTTATAATCCCAACTGAGACTGTGTGTTTTGAAGGGTCCTGCATGCAGACGGAGTGTGTGAGAGTGTGCTGTACGGGCTGCCGCTGGTGATCCGGCCCACCACCTGCTGGCAGCTGGAGTGGGACGAGATGGAGACCAACAACAGCCTTTTTCATGCACTCTGCCAGACACTGCGGGTGTGTAAACAATCTAATACTATTCTCCCACTGATGACAGCGAAATGTATCCAGCTGTGCAAAAACAATTATTAATGTTGTTGTTGCTCTCAATCAGGGGTTGAATTACTTAGAGACTATTAGTTTGAACATTAATAAAGTATTTTTAATTTAAAGTGCACCTAGAATTAGTGTAAATTTAGGTATGATGCTAATTTGAGCCACCAGGCACTTAAGGAATGAAACAACGTTCAGTCTAATTGATGCTGCTATTTGTCAAACAAGACCTACAAACTTAGCCAAAATATATGTTTTTAAATGATCTCTGATTTTTTCATCATTACAGTGTTTCAAATACTGCAAATTTCTCTTTTTTGTAATATGAAGCTGGTTTACGAATTGAATTTCAACATGTAATTTTGAACAGCACTTGGTTTTCATCCTACAGTGTTTCATACACTGAATACTGAAATACTTCAAATGCTGATACATTTATTTACTGTACTGTGCTAGAAACTTTTATTCCCTGTCTCACAGCATGTACTTCTGTAATTGATCACTTATTCAACATTTTATTTATAATTGAAATCCATGTAGAGAATTTACCATTGCTACAATTAAACCTAAATTTGAGATATTTCTTAATAACATTATCCATTCCTTAGTTGCCCAGTGTTGTCAAAAAACTTCAAATACAAAATAAGAATTAACTTTATATATATATATATATATATATATAACTTTGGTACAGGTCTTAAAGTTAATTCAAAAAAGTCTTGGAAAGTTTTACATTTGAGTTGGTGAAACCTGCAGTCATCTTGGTTCTGTTTCGTATTTATTCATTGTGTTCCTTTTGGTTAGCAGTGGTTTTGGTGGTGGGAACTTTCCCATGGAGGTAATTGTTGCCGAGTCTCTTTCATTTTTCTGAATCATGATTATTTGAGCTCCGCTAAAGGAAGTGAGGCCTCTCATGTTTAAGACTTGTCTCCAGGTTCTTTTGTGACCTTGTCGTCTTGCCAGTACATTTTGGAGTAATTTTTGTTCCCCAGCCATTTCAGAGAGGTTTGCCACTGTTCTCACTGGGGATCATTAAAATCCTTAGAAATGGCTTTGTAATCCTTTCCAGACTCTGATATATCAATGATTTTGTTTCTTACGTTGGCCAGCAGGGCGAAATGTGCTGCAAACACATAAAACACAGAAACACAATAAAACATGCAACAGAAAAATGCTGCAATCACAGGAAATAGAAACAAAATGGATCATTTTCCAAATAGCAACAGGAAGTACTAAATGCTGCAAACTTGCTCCACAAAACTGAAGTGCTCCAGACCACTAGGGGGAGTGTGGAGTAAGTTAACTACCGTACATGCTGCTGTTACATAGTATTGTAAAAAGACAGCATGTTCGATAAAGGCATGAAGCATAGCGTGCCTTTTCTTTATACTCAGGTCTGGTCACATGATTTGGTGGTCGACTCCACCTAGTTGTGAAGCAACTTTTGTTAAGTTTTATAGTTTTGTTTTTGCTATTTGCGGCATTTTCATTACCAAATTTTAAGATAATTAATTGTTTAGCGTGAATTCATTTGACACATGGTTGATTTATTTTATCACCTTCATTTGCTGTGGATGCTTTGTACCAGTTCTCCATATTTTTCTGTCCCACACTAAAATCCGATTTCTAATGCAGTATTTTCTTCGTCCATCTTCAGAATCAAGACTTGTTCCTGCTCCTGAGGGTGGAACCTGATAAGAAATCTCCAGCTGGAGGTTCAGGTCTGTGCCTTAAAGACAAACACACAGTTTATTACTTCCTATCTTCACATCCTCTTATTGTACCTGTTACAGGTGTATATTCCCACTACATCCTCCAGCCGTCTCCATCTCTTTCCCTCCTCCTAAAGCCTGTCGCCTCCAGAGAGCTGCTGCTGCCTTGCTCACTGCCCGTCTCAAATCAGGACCCCTCTCCTAATGCCATGCAGAGCATACAGGTTCAATAACATCTGTTTAATGGAAGTTGCACTGGATAAAAATTATATTTGTTGATTTAGTAGATTTTATTATAAAAGCTGACAAAAATGATTCTTGTTCCGCAACTCTGAAAAAAATTTGCTATTATTATTGAAAAGATAAATTTTTAATTACGTAAATACATGAAAATAGTCAATAAAAATCTGTACTCTTCCTTCACACACACTTCATAGCAACATATTCAAAGACTAAAGAGTGTAAACCTGGATGTAAAACCTTCCAGTTTATCAATACTTTTAATAGGTATTTATCTGGTAAGATTTTCGCAGCTTACTTGCAAAAGTGAATAAAATGTAAATCTTTTCGGTCTATATATGTACTTGTTTTCTAATTTAGGTGACCTACAGATCTTATTCATCCTAGTAGGGATAATGATGAAATAAAATATTCTAATTTAACATGATTTTATTATGCTTCTCCCTTTAATAATCGGATAAATTTAGTGTTTATTTATGTTGTATATCACTTTGTGGCTGTTGAAGGCACTTTATAAATAATCTTTACTTACTTGCTAATAAAAAATAAAAAATTGTACATTTTACTGGAATTAGTTTTTACTTAATTTATAGCTTCATAAAACCTAATTTTTAGGTTAGACTAAGCCCACAGTTTCTAAAATGGTATGGTATATACATACAGGCACATTTTATGAGACAGTATTTACTGGAAAAAAAGGATTTTGTGCTGGTTCCTCTAAGGTTTTTGTGTTTTCTGTGCGTCTCAGGGTTGCCTCTCTCAGCTGGATGAGGACTTTGTGTTGAACCCTCTCCTGCTGAGCAGCAACCTGTACCAGCACCTCCGGAGCAGAGCGCTCCTCTCACAGCCGCGATACCCGTACAGGTCGGCCGCCTTATCTGCTCCCACAATAAAATCCACCTTAAACTTACACTGAGAGAGAGAAAGAGACGAGGAATGACAACATGAGGGGTTTATCATGCATCTCTTTCTCTTTACTTCAGGCTTCAGTCGGCAGCTGCCCACAGAGAGCAGCCGCAGGCGGCAGAAAGCAGCAGAAATGCAGTCGGCCGACAGCAGCGGCAGGTAAAGGCCAACAGCTGTTCCTCATGGAAATAATAGAGCAATGGAAATGTTGGCGCCGTGGTTCCAGAGCCATTACACATAAAAACTAGGACAGTTTATATTTAGCCTCTTTTAGGATAACTTCCTCCTCACTTCTTTAGTTCCTTAGTGACCCACTAGATGGCGGTGCAGAGTTCATACAGACAAGACAAAATAAAGTACATATAAACAGTAAAACATTAAAGTTTCTTTGTGTTCTGGTTTGGGTAGTCAAATACTGCAAACTATGTTTATTCTTTAATTTTGACCTTTGAGCTCAGATGTTGTCAGACTTAATGCGTAACATTTAGCATAATCTATTTGAATAAAACGCAAATTAATTTCCTAATGTTATTTTTATTTACATTGTTAAATAAAGATGAAGCTGTTTACAGACACCAAATAAAAACAAAAGAAACCCGACAAGTTGACCTATTTATAAACTAAAACCAGTAGATACAAACTCCTAAAAGGGACTTTTGGTTTTGTTTAATGCAACCAAATTGTAAGTGGGAGGGAGTTAGTACATTTTCATATTCCCCGCTTCACATTCATTTACTTATTTCATTTACTTATTTTAGTTAGATATTTAGTATTTTGTATTATTCATTTAATGCATTTTTTATTTATTGTATTATTATTATTATTTATTATTATTTGGTTTAGTTAATGCAATGCATTTTTTTATTTTACTTATTTGTTGTTTTTTTTTACTCATTTAACATATTTTTAATCCATTTACTGATTTAAAAGTGTGAATCAATTTATATCAATTTATTTATTAATCTATTAATCAATGCACTATTTATTTTGTACTTGAGATCCAAAATCAGTCAATTTTTAAATGTAACTTATTTTCTTTTTAAGATGAATGCAACATGCAAAATAGTAAAACATTGGTATTTAATCTTTTTTCCTTTTTTTGCATTAAAAGTATAAAATGGCCCCATAGTTAAAACTCCAGAAACTGTTCTGCTGCGATGATGCATGCGTCTAGGATTAGGAGTCACGCTTGGTTCTAAATCTTGAACATTAAGACAGAAAGTCCTGTTGACTCAAACTAATTCTCTTTTAATCATTCTTTTATTGTATTTCAATATTTCCAGAGTGACTCATAACTGCCAATAAAGCACAATGACAGAGCAAGACTGTGGTCAGGGTATTTAAAAAGCAAGATTACTTAAAACAGAAACAGACTTACAACAAAAGAGTTACTTCTCAGACTTAAAAATACAATTTCTTAGAAAAAACGTTCTATTTATTTGTCGTTGTTTTTCTGGTGAACAATTTTAACGGCCATCTTATGGTTTTGTTGCAACGGTAATCCTGTGGTGTCGCAGATATCACCATGCTTTGACTCCTACTCTGTTTTTCACACCATTAATTGTTTATTCAAACTAAACCCATTTTCCAAACGGCCTCCTGCTTGAGAACTCGCACATCAAGCTGCCATTTTATTTCATTTTGTCTGCAGAGGCCGACGGCGGCCCGGCAGTGTCATCGCCGCAGGCCGTGTGACTCATTATGGCCGATAAGCTGCTGACATGCAAATAGTTTGCTTCAGTGCAAGACAGTGTTCAGGGCTCTGTTTTTTATTCATCTTCATCCTATTTTCTATTTCTTACATTAGTTTAGAATCTGCTGAACCTTGTTTTTGCTTTTTACTCTAACAATAAGACATTTACTTAGCAAAAATAAAGATTTAAAGTTTGAGAACTAAAAAAAACCACTACCAATCTAAAAACAAATCACTTTCATTCAAAGGAGATGAGCTATTTTGAAATACTTTTCTAATGAACCAAGAGTCTGTCTTGACAGACACTGAACTGATTCACATATGTACATGAATTATTCCCACACATTTTTACATTTTAAATTCTATATTTTTACCCAATTTTTAACCCAAAATTTAATGGATGGATGGATGGATGGATGGATGGATGGATGGATGGATGGATGGATGGATGGATGGATTTTTTGCTAAATATTTTAAGCTCAGTCAGGCGCCAGTAACATCCACTTGTTGATCAAAGGTGTGAAAAGCATTTCCATTGCAGTTTTGAATCATGTTTGATGCAGCCAAAAAAAAAAATTCCACCTCATCCTAGCGCAAAAACTTGAGTTTTTTCAAAATGACTCTGCTTCCATTATGCAAATTTATTTTCAAACCGTCAAATTGGTAAATTTTATGGTCAGTGGGAACGCAGCCAGTGAAAACGAGGAGAAAATGTTCCCTCAAGAACGGCATACAAACTCCTTCAGGCTTTTTCTTACGCATGTCGTTATCACTAACTCTGTCACAATAACAAATTGTGCTGGACGATAAATTGTCCCAAAAGTTATTGCAATAAACAATTATATTGTACTTTTGAGACCATTTTTAAGTGGTGTAATGGTAATAACGCAAAAAAACATTCTCAAAGATCAATAAACTTTAAATTCTAATGACTATTTAACTCTAAAACTGGAAGACATTTTAAATATCCAAAACAAACAAACAAAACAAAAGAAACAACTAATAAAATAAATTCTGAAGTTTCTGTAAATAAAATTGTCCTTCAAAATAAAAGGGTTAGTTGAGGCCAAAGCCTCAACTAGCAAAGTCACCATGTATGTGACTTTGTCATCCAGTTTTTGGTAGAAAAATGATAAATCATGCACATGGAAATTATTATTTGATTATTATGACAGATTTAGTTCTAACAATCATAATCTACAACTCAGCTCAGCTTAATCCAGTCCAACAACACTTTACCATTCACTGTTACAAATTAGATAAATATGTGTGTAAAATGCATAAAAAATGTGTTTCTTGGTCTTGAGGTTTCCTCTGCATACATGGACACAATGTGTGTGTTGTTTCACTTCAGCCTCCAAACCGCCAGCCTGGACCCAGCAGCAGGGTCAGGGCCACCGTGGCTCCGCTGCCCTCCGCCTCCTCCTGCTCCGCCTCCCTGCTGGGACCCCCTCCAGCGAAGGCCTCCCGCCCCGCGCTGCACTTCCTCAGCAGCGGCCGCCGGGCCCCGGCCCCTCCTCTGCAGGAAGAAGACAGTGATGACTGTTTGATTTTACAGTAAGAACAATGAATGGTGAGTGGAAGAAAGGAGTCAGAGAGAAAGGGAGAGGTGAGCGCTGCGCTGCAGAGGGGTTTCCCTGCATTAGCAGCAAACCTTAGTCAGCACAAATACACCCTCATTTGGCTAATTGGGCTCGTTGTAAAACATGCGAGCACCCACATGGCTCTTAAAGTATTTGAAGACATTGTTAAAAAAAAACAAAAAATGCTTTAATTTGAAGCTTTAGTGCCCTGGAAGTGTATTCATAGCCTTTGAATTAGTTGAAACCACAAACGTTTGGTGTGTTTTATTGGGATTTAAGGTTATAGAGCAGAACTGTGAAGGGGAAGGAAAATTATATGTGGTTATCATTATTTTTCTTAAATGGTGAAAATCTGAAAAGTGTGGTGTGCATTTAAATTCACCCAACCATCCAAGTAAAACCCTCATCAAGCCACATTATGCTTTAAACCTTCAAATTGTTGTTTGTGATATAACTCAAGCTTTTTGACTTTGGGTGGAAAGCCCCAGTGAACATCACTTGTCAAGTCTGGGCTTTAACTAGGTCATCTCAACATATAAATGATCCAAACCAAGTCCTGTAATAGGCGTTTTGTGACAAGGATGCTGCATTGTTTGTTTTTCTTGGTTTTACGCACTCAAATTGGACTGTAGTTACTGATATTTAAAGACAGCTGGTTTTATTTGCCGATATCAGAGTAAAGGTGGCATGTTTCTGAATTACGCACTACTTCTGAAAACTTGGAACATGGCAAAAAGTAAAAAAGTTAGAGAGGGTTTTTATACTTTTGTGCCTGATTTGTGACTGCTTTAAATCTACAGTAATCAGAACATCTTTAGTAAGAACTGAATTGAACTTGTCAGGGGGTGAGCTGGTGCCACGTGCAGAATGCTGAGGCAGCACACTTCAAAACTGCAAACCTACCAAGAGTGAAAAACATGAGATGAAGGGAAGCAGGAGGACAATGAAGGCTTCCTTCAGTAATGAGGAGGAAGAAAGAACAAAAGGTTCCTCATGTAGGCAGATTAAAGCTTCTGGATGTATATAAAAAATTACTTCCTGCTTTTAATTTAAGACCCCCCAAAAGATGAGAGTAAACACATCACACACACCATGTATGTACAGTAATGTGTGCAAAAAGCCCCATAGACAAAAACACACACACAAGTGCGCGTTTCTTTTCATTTTGGCCTTTGAGCCCCTAGTTTGAACACAGCGTCTCTGTTATAAAGCAGCAGACAGAGGGGCCTCTCTGCTGGGCTCCTCCCGCTCCAGGGGGGCCACAGCCTGCAAGCAGAACCAAGTAAGTGATAAAATCTCCAGCGTGAGACTTCTATGAAACGGCGAACGTAGAAAAGGAAAATTTCCGTGGTGTTTTTGGCCGGGCAGTTTCTTTAAGTCAATGAAGTGGCTTCGTTTACATTTACTCTCATTTAGTCGATGATTCACGCTCTTACGCAGATTCCGCTCGGTTTAACACACGAATGTCGTCACTCGTCTTAATTTATTCCTCTTCAGGAAGCTGCATCATCCTCACACACAGACGCTCACACAGAGTTAATCAGGATCCCGCCATTCCGCCCCCCTGCTGAACCTTGCAGCACCAACGAGTCACTTGCATGACACCACAGCTCCTCTGCGTTCACAAACCCAAACCACAGCGAGACGTTTTGTTCCCAGAGGCCTAATGTTCGGACCTTAGCAACTTTCCGCTGACGTTTCAGCCTCGTTGTTTTCTGCGGTGTCTTTTCTCTTTTAATTACCTTAAAAAGCGGAGAAGTTGAGTCAGCGCGTGCAGATTTCACAAATTGGTTCAGGCAGAGCAACAGCAAGCCCCTCTGTCCCCGTTGAGGGTCAAAAGGTCGGAGCTGGAGGTCCTTCTGTTTGATCCTAACGCTGTCAGACACACTTCACATTTAAATAAAATCAGAGGACAAAAGTGTGCTTGTTTCTGGTTTAAAAGCTGTGGCAGCCGTTCATGTTGTTCTACTGTTACATTTTGACTCGTTAATGTTGCAGTTCGGTGTTTGCTTTGTGTTTAATTGCTTTCTTTTGTGCGATTTTAATGGTTCATCCATATAGAAAATGAACAGTTCATCTTTTAACTCAGTTCTCTCTGCTGTGTGTCTTCACTGTGTTCTATATTTATATATTTCTTATCTCTGTAGCATTTGGGTTACTAAATAAAAGCAGCATTTGTCTGGAACTTTATCAGCGTAAAATCTCTGTGACATTAAGTGACTGCAGGAGAAAGGGGAGCATTTGACCTTCTAACCTTTAACCACCCACTGACTTCCTAACTGTGCAACAGCAACATCAAACTCAAGATCCTGATAGCAGTGAACATTACCTCCCATCACCATACTGCCACCACCATGCTAGTTCACCAGTTGCACCTGTTAGTGCAGCAGATAATTTCATATTTCAGCAAAATCTTTCCCATGTGGATAGAAGAACTTAAAGTGGCACAGATGTTTCTAGATGCTTGATTTTTTTGGTCATTAACAATTCAAGGTGGCGGCCATTTTTCAAGATGATCGTCAAGGAAGATTTATTTTTTCACTACAACTGCCATCAATTACCACAGATGAATACTGTTAGTGTCAAATCATACATAATTGGACCCACAAAAATTATATATTTACTGATAACCTTTAAATTTTCAAGATGGAGAATTAATTTTTGCACCAAAATTGCCAATTAGATGAACACTAAGCTGCTAAATACATTTAAAAAATCAGCATAAAATAACGCTAAACCACTAAACACACAAAAAATTGGCAGAAGCTAATGCTAAATTGATAACACACACATGCTACTTGCATGCAACCTACATTTTTAACAGCTGTTTGTCTCCTAAAATAATCAGGAGGCTCAATATTTTTTGCTAGAAATTAGTTGCAGTCAAAAACTTCAGCAGGTGAAGCTGAATCTACCCAGAATATTTCCATATATCAAGATGAGGAGCTATTATCTGCTCTAGTTTTGTACATCTGTGTATTTCACGATTCTCTGATAATCTTTTTAAATCATTCCTGAAACTCTTTACTAAGAAAAACATTATTTTTCTCTGACCAGTTTCCACTGTGATCAACAAAAATAACTTTCTGCGTTCACACCGTCTAAAAGAATGATTCTTTTAACTCATCTATATCTGTTCTAGGATAATATTAGTTCTGCGACTTCCTGCTTTATTCTTAATGTTCCATTTCCTTTTTTTGCAACAATCTGCAGCACAGGCAGAATTATGTTTTAGCTTCTCTTTGTCTCTGTCGCTTTCCTGTAATTGTCCACACATCTAGGCCACAGGAATCAGACAAGCATACAAGAGTCACAATTCAGACTTAGGAACAAGAAAAAAAAATAATCATGTCTCTTACCAGCAAAGCTGAGCAAGAACTGGAAGAGGAAGTTCATCTCTGGGAGGGAGGAAGTGAGGAGGTGAAGTCAGGACCTTGCAGGGACCAAACAAGAATTGTTTGAAAGGAATGGGAAACATTTTTCAAGTCTGAATTGTCTAGAAAATCCTGATTCTTTTTCTTTCTTTCTTTTTTTTTTGCTTAGTTAATAATAATAATAATTTGCAATTCAAAAACATAAAATCTTATTTTTTGGTTTTGTTTATAGTGCAAACATCTCAGCACACTGAAAATAAGATAAAACTGACTTACAAGTGACGTTTAGGCAAAATATAATTCTGCCTAAATGTCAGAATTATATTTTGACATTTAGCTTAAATGTCAAATTGTCAGTGGAAATAACTGACAATTTTTGTTCACTTTTGACAAGATATGTTTCACATGTTATAAGTGAAATAACCTGCCAGGAGAACTGGTACTTCTTCATAAATATTAAGGAAATATTTACTTAATACAAGCTCCTATGTCTTGCTGAAGGTTACTTGTAAGCTAGTTTTGTCTTATTTTAAGTGCATTAGGATATTTGCACTAGAAACTAAACAAAAATATTTGGTAAGATTTTGTGTAGAAGTTGTAAATGAGTAGATTTTTGCAGATAAAATCATTTTACTGGAAACAAAAGACCCAAACAATCCTCTTCCTTCTGATGACTCACGTTTGTGCTTAAAACCTTGTAGTTCACACACACATGTACACACACACACCACACACGTGCCTTTATTTTTAGGTCAGCAGAGCGATGACATGCATGAAGACTTGTCATTTCCTTCAGGTAGTTCTGAGAAAGATCTAAGGAGAAATGAGTAAGATTCTCTTTCAGACTCATGACTGTATGGGGGCTAGCCCACGCTAAAAGCTAAAAATAAACCGGGGTGGTCTTCACGCTCAGAGGGGAGGAAGCTGTACAGTTCCGGGTGTTTCTGAACGCAGAACGCACAGATCCCTATCAGATGTTCAAAAGTGAAAGGGGTTCTTGCTTTGCCTTACCGCAGAGTTACATGTAAACAGAAGGAGGAAATACATCCTAGCTTCAGCTAAATGTTGCTTTATGTTCAGAAGTGCAGCTGACAGCTGCCGAAGTTCCTCAACATTAGAAGGAAGTCCTTTCTCAGATCACATCAGACTGAAGCTTTGGGGCTGAAAAACCTGCGTAAGGAGCAAGAGTTTACTTGAGGCTGGGAAGCAAACATCTTTAAAGATAAATCATTTTGATTTTACTCCTTCCCTCTGGTTAAATGTCTGCAGCCTCGTAGCATAATTCTGTCTGGATCTTTGCAGAATCATTTAAATTGTTGGATTTTCTCGTATGAATGACCGTTTGGTTTTTAGTCAACAATGTTACACAAAAGCAAACATTGTCTGCCTCACAGGGAAGCACACACACTCACGCACACACACACACACACACACACACACACACACACACACACACAAACCAAGCACTGATCCAGAAATACTTTTGTCTAGAAGAGAAACAAAGCTAAACAGATATTAATAAAAAAAATACTTGTACCACTAAAAGATTATTTTTCTTACAAAATGCTAAAAATGTCTTGTTATAAGTAAAGTCTGCCAGTGGAACCAGTACTTTTATCAGTATTAAGAAAATGTTTTCTTAAACAAACTCAAATATCTTGCTGAAAAGTTACTTGTAATTTATTTGTGTCTTATTTCAAGTGTACTAGAAACTCAACCAAAAATACTTAAGATTTTGTTTTTGCAGTGTAAGCTTTACATTCCATAAGCAAACTCCACTTTTAATTTATTCAGATTAGAGTTACATGTAACATTGATTTTAGATGTGCTCTTACATGTGTGTCTTTTAAAAGAAACGTCTCCACCACATCTTACTACTGTTGATGCGAGGAACGGCCATTTTGAAACACAGAGTCCGCCTAACTCTCAGTTTCCCACTGGGAAACCCGACTTCTGGGAGCGTTCCAGTTGATTTTTCCAACTGAGAAGTCAGAATTTCCCAGTTCCAAGTACAACTGGAACGCAGCGTAAAACTGGGACGGCTGGTTTGAAAGTTTCAAATTTACTAACTTAAACAAACTTCTTGTCAGTTTGGTGGAATCGCTCAACCTTTGCACATGGATGCAGTTTCTCAGAGGCGTCTGTTTTGGAACAGCAGCTGTTTTTCTTGGTCACCAATGATGTTAAACATCCACTATATTTCAAGGTGACGAAATGAGACATAAACAACCCACATTCTGCTGGCATTTATTTTGTTTTTCTTCATCACTGTGACTCCACCACTCCTTGCGAGCTGCAGCATCTTAGCCATAAAAAACAAACATCTCCTGCTGAACGTCAAGAGCTGAACGCCCTCCAACGCCGCACACATGGATAACGCAAAGACGTTCGTATTTCAGTTGATTGTGCAGCTCTAATTGTAACCAACTTTCAGCGGTTTACACTTGACCCCAAACACAGATTGAAACTGGTTTTGGAATGGATGAAGGATCAATATTTAGAAATCAACCAATTTAAGTAAACGTTACCAGTTCTCCTGAGAAGCTAATCTTGTTGTGGTGTAGTGGAAACCTGAGCGGATGAGAAAAAATCCACTAAAAGTTCAAACTTGTACACTATCACATCACTTTTAAATGTTAAAGCAGAATTAAGGATATGTTCCAGACTAGACTGAATGAATTTTACTGAATTAAATCTGGTAAAGCCTTCTTTTATATTTTATCAACATTTGAAATTGTCTTATTTTTCTGTCATGAAACTTTTAAATAAACCTGATTTTTGTATTCTTGAGTCTGTGCCACCACATACACCAGGAGTCGCTGAAAGGAAAAAAAAAAAAGTATTTTCTGTTTCATCCTGAGAAATAAAGCCAATCACACCTCAGAGTGCAGCGCTTTATGCTTTACGGCGGGTTAACAGGGCAGAGGTCACTTTTCACTGAATGACTCATGACTGGCTGACATGATCCAAAAGGCACCTGACTCTCAGTTCACCAGGAAATCCTCTGAATAAAACAAAGATCAAACTGTTTAGCTTCACTTCCGGACAGGTTCTGCAGCAGAGACAGGAAGGAAGAGCGAATCACATTAGAAGTACCGTGGAAAACGGCGATGGCAGCAGTCATCTTTGAAGCTGCGTAGCAACATGCACCTCTTAATTTGGAGGTTTTATTGACAGATTTTTTGCTCTTCTTCCCACTTTAGCTGCCTTTATGTTTTTACAATTTAACTTAAATTAAGCCTTGGTTTAGTTGTCTTAGCAAGTTACAGGTTAATAAAATAGTACGAATTAAAATAAGTTTTTTAAAAATCTTCCAGTCCAGACTAAGGTCACTCATGATGTTTCTCTTCACACAACTTCTGTCTCTCAGATGGCATAAAGGGAGTTTAAACATTATATTTCCCCCCTCTGACTGCTTGTTATTTCACCAAATCCACCTCTGATTGGCTGACCAGTCCCTCTTGATGGCTCATTTCCCTCAGCTGCTGACATGCTGCACTGTGGTTAAAGACACACTTCAAAAACAGTCTAGTTTCTAGTGCAAAGATCTTAGTACAATTCAAATGAGGCAAAACCAACTTACAAGTAACTTTTCATCAAAAATAGGAGACTGTTTTTAGTCAGTAATTCCTTAAAAACTACTTGTTCCATTGGAAAATTATTTCTCTTACAACGTGAAAAATGTCTTGCTATAAGCAAACGTCACAATCTTTCAGTAGTGATTTGTGATTGATTTATTTAGCATAGCTGACCCAGAGATGAGTTCAGATCAGTTTTTTCCCTAAACATTGAGGATTTCGCTCTAACAAGTCAAAACTCAGAGAGCTTAAACACGGAGAGAAGCTTTCAGATAAAAAAACGGCCGGGTGTTTCTGCTCCTATTTTGGTTTTTACAGCGCTGGTGTTTCAGATCAGTTTTCCAGCTCTCAACCACAAAACAAAGACATAAAAAAAGAAGTCTTTATCCACCACACAGCCAACATTTCTGTAATTTAGTCAACACAGAAATGCAGCTTTAGGATTTTTCATTAGCACTGACACTCATAACAGTATCGCTGTTATGCTAACAGCAGTTTCACAACCTTAGGGTGTGAATTAAGAGATGTGCAAAGCAAATGAGCCATTTCTAGTCAAATTATAAGTGCTGCATCATCAAATTAATGGCTGAACTTTAATTTCTGGAGCAATGCTTGCGCATTATTCAGAAAGTGGCTGTCACACAGAAGCACCTGTTTGGGTAAGAAGTAGTTTCAGTGCCTCTTGTCGTTGCACCGACTCGTCTCTTTCTGTAAATCTAACATGACCTTTAAAAAAAAGCTGTAAAGTGAGAGACAGTGTCTGAAATATTAAAGGTTAGAGGCTGTTTGTGTGGATGTTGACACCGCCGTTAAAACAGCCTCGCCCACACAAACATTATGATCTTGTCTTTTACTGCAGAGGCAGTTCACACTTTAAAAAAACAAAAATGGACGACCTAAATTATCAAGGCCTTCCTCTTAAAATGCTTCCTCTCTAAGAACCATGTGAACCTGCTGAAGTTAATCTGAAACTTTTTCTTTTTTTATATCACATCAATAACTCAGAAATTAACTAAAAAGGATGTGGCTGGACTTGCTCAACATATTTTCACTTATGCACTTCAACACAAAGGGCTTATCTTCACACCTAGATGGGCCTAAAGTCAGCTCATGTGCGAAGTCTTGTGCGAACTGCTTGGCACAAGTTTGAAAGGTCAGACGAGTTGAGAAGAAGTTTGTGCAAAAGGCAGAGGAGGTGATCGTTGCAAAGGCGATGTGAGCTTTAGACGGTGAGGCCCTAGTCAGTCGATATGAGACAAAATGAAACCAGGGACTGAGAAGTATTGAATGCCAAAAGCAGTGGAGATCTCAGAAATAAATAAGCCAATAAATTAGTTTTTGATGTCAGATTTATAGCAAAAGTACTCTGTATATTCCAGCCATTTTATAGCACAATCGAGTAGAGCTGGGCAGTAAATCAATAACAATTTATACCACGATAGACACGTGATCAATATCAATAGATAACACATCTGCTCGAATATTTAGTATTCAGTATGTAGAATACTCACTGAACCCTGGTGCAGAACCGCACGGCATTCTGGGAGATGTAGGCAGAGGAAAGGCTTTAGTTGCTCAACTACTTAAAGCAAGCTAAGAAAGAGTGATGCAATCAACTAACTCACTCTCTTTGGTAACCTAGCAACTCACTCATTCTTTGGTTACTTAGCAACAACCTGCTGAGTGGCGCAGCAGCAGTTTAAAGTTTTGACTCTATGCCTTATAATTGCTTAAAGGTAATCAAAGGAGTGCAAACTGTGGGGTGTGCTGTGGTGGCGCAGGGGTTGAGCACAACCCACGTCTAGAGGCCTTGGTCCTCGATGTGGCTGTCGCAGGTTGAATTCCCGACCTGGTGACCTTTGCCTCATGTCTTCCCCCTTCTCTCATTACCCTCTTTCCCTGTCAAATGAGGGCCACTAGAGCCAATAAAACCTTTAAAAAAAAGAGTGAAAACTGTGACTAAAACAGGAAAAGGTCATGTCACCAGTTTGGCTGTATTTCAGATATTCAAAACAATAAACTAATCAATAATTATTGATATCGACCGATATGAAACGCTTATATTGTGACATGTGTTTAGGCCATATCGTCCAACCCTACAATCATGTAACAATTGTGTGTTACCTTCAGTTGTTCTGAAAATGCTGTATACGTCAAACATGACTTAAAAGAAGTTTGACTTTGCAATTTAACGCCTTGAAATCGGGTCTCTGTCTCTTTAAGAAGCTCATTTTGTTTGAATGAATAAAGTCCCTCATGCTTGTGGTTACATAACGTCTTCAACTGATCAATAAGTGGCAAGAAATGATGTTGTTTTATTGAATAAATACATCGGCTGAAACCATTTTCTGAAAATTTCTGTTCATTTTTCTTTTAAATGGCCAAAGCAGCTGGTTCAGTTATTTAACAAGTCTGGACAAAAAAACTGTTCGGTTTCCAGGTCACCTTTTGCCTAAAATTCAGAATTTGTAAATAAATAAATAAAATAATAGTTTATATTTAAATTATATATATTATCTTTGTTTAACTTCATAGAACATTTGGTGTCACAGTCCAGAAATATATCAAAAATTTGATTTGTTTTGTTTTTGTCTCTGCCCCTCAGGGTTTTAAGCTCTGGATCCATTTTATTGTTTTATTTATTTTTACAGCTAAAATAAAGCTACCACAAACTGTGCTTTAAATAATCTGTGTTTAGTGTCAAACAATCCAGTCCAGATTTGACAAATCCAAGTCACTGCTTTTAAAAATGAGCCGAACTGTAAATATTTGAGATAAATTATTCGTGCTCAAGTGTGCAGAACTTTACAAAAACTGCAAGGAAAACAAAATAGAAAATCTGAACAAGGAACTTTATTACAAGTTTTCATACTCCTTTTATTTTTCCACACATGCTCACATCTCAACCTCAAGCTACCGGGATTTTATTTGGCAGACAAAGTGTTGCATAACTGCGACGTAAAGGGAAAAGCATCCCTTGTTTTCAATCTTTTTGAACAAAGAAAATTCTGAAAAGTGTGGCATGCATTTGTAGTCAGCAGACTTTACTCTAATGTCCCTAAAAACGTAGCACAGCCAATTGCATTCAGCAGTTAGAATAGAAAAAGTCAACTTGTGTGTAATTTAAGGACAACATTATCCAGCCTCTTGAAGCAGCCGAGAGGCCCCTGGTGCAGAGATCCACAGCTCAGGATACATGGTGGTGGCAGCATCATGCTGTAGGAGAAACTGGTCAAAATGGATGATAAAGTGGAGTTGAATACAGAATAATCCTTGAATGAAACCCGTTAAATGCAAAAGCTTTGAGACTAAACAGCTAAAGCTTCAGTGGCTGCATAAGTGTTACACTGGCCTAGTCAAAGTTCAGACCTAAAACATAATAAGTATCTGTTCTGAAGATACAAAATGAGTTTGTAGAGATTATAGATTCTGGAGGGTCTGAATACAAATGTACTATTTTAAAAGTTTTATTTGTAAAAAAAAAAATAAATGTAAACTTTGCTTCATCTTCCTTTCATCTCAGTTATGAACGCCGTCGCTTGTTGGATTCTCTCTGTATGAAAGCTTTTTTTAAGCCACTGTACATCAATAATGAACATTTGAGCTACCTGCTGAGCATAAAGCAGTAAAACTGCAACAACAATAAAACAATAAATCTAGTTCTTTAGCAGGCAACTCGGTTGAGGTAGAACTGAAGTTGGAATCCTATTATTGGAACTTTATGGTAGCTTTTACGACCCTAATTTGCAAAAAAACAAAACAAAAAAACAAAGTCTCCATACTGAAACACAGTATGGAGGCTTTGTTTTTGCTAACAAGCTGTTTACACATTTACAGGTCCTGAAAGAAAAAAATGCACACAGTCCCCCTTACCCAACGCTCCTTTTTCCTCCCTTGATGAGTTCAAAGATAGTTTAATGAGAAAAACAGAAGCTCTTTTTGCTTTCTGTTTTTCTTCCCTCTCTGTCTGAGAAGCAGAGATGTAATCAGTTACTTTTCCAGAGCTGGAAGTACTCTAGCAGCAGGTGAGGGAAAGAAAAAGGGCAGAAAAAGAGAGAGAGAGAGAGAGAGAGGGCAGTAAGTGGAACAGCTTGTACCTGTTAGTGAGCCAAGACGACACAGACAGGTTCATCCATCCAGACAGCATTCATCACATTAAATCAGGGATCTAAAACTTTGCTTTCCTTCAGATTCGTCTTCTTAACGGTGTCACTCTGCAGTTAAGATGCACAGCAGGTCCGACACAAACCAGCCACCATTATCTGTCGCCTCAGCAACCAAACAACACAATTAGAGGCAGAGAAGGAAGGAAGAAAAGTTAGAAAGAACGTCTTTGTTTGGGTATTTTTCCTTCTTTTTTTTCCCCCTTTGGAGGCTACGCTTTTACGGTGCGATTAAGTGGTTGGAAACAGACTGAAACAACAAAAACAGAGCAGAGGAAGAGAAATGAAGGATGAGGTCAGAGTGTTTTTACTGTCCCGGTCGCTCCAGCTCAGAAAAGTCCTTTTTAACACGAATAACAGATTCTGATTGGACCAGAACACAGAGGGGAAGAAATTATGACCAGTTTAATGACTCAGTTTAGAGAAAAAAAAACCTTTGAGACACTTTTATTATCAGATACATTTCCAGACAGCACAGCTGTTTGTGACACAAATACACACAGACCGACACATTACTGGGGATTGATTAGTTTCATATTTAGTTAATCTATCGATAGACACATTCAGGATTCTTGTGCAGAAAGTTGCTCTTGGGTCCATGCATGTTTTGGTAATTGGATTATCTCACCATTAAAAAAACAAAAAAAAACAAGTCGATATTTCATATTTTGCTAAATAAAAGAATTTTTATTTACATTTGAGGTCTAAAAGCAAGCAAAAATTTTATTCTGTTTAGATTTTTATAGTATAAAAATATATGTTTTTTCATGTTTTAAAATAGTAAAATGTATATACATATATTTCAAGACAGTTCATTTTCTGTTGTTCTGTATATTTTATTTTAGTTCATCTAATACAAATTCAGATGGACACAAAAATATAAAGTCTGGACAATAAGAAGTATTTTTTTTTATACTTTTGTAGCATTTTTTATTATTATTATTGCTTCATGAACTTGTTGGGAAAATAAATAAATAAAAACAAACCTCTTCCCTATTTGGCGAGTGATGTCACTGAGTGATGCACATGCTTTACTAAATGAAGTTAGGGAATGGAGAGTGTCAGAATATGAAAAAATAGGCCAACTTATTGTTTCTTTTTACCTGTAATTTCATGTGTTTAATATTGATAATCTATTAAAAATGTCCCATTTTTCCTCTGTACACCACTGATGATTCACAGTTCAGTATTTGCAGATTTTTTATGAAACGTGACTCAAAATTATTCACTGAAAACCCGTCCATTTGTAGATTTATTTTCTTAAAATATGAAAAAAAGATACGCTATTGGCTGGCGTTCAAAAGCAGCCAATAAAAAAAAAGCTTCATTCATTTTCCTTTATGCTGATTGGTTGTTGCTCAAAGAGTGGAAATAAGGAAGACAGTGGATCTTAGCTTCTGCGGTAGTAATAAGATGGTTTCCACTTGAAGCATATTAAGGCATATTTGGTGTTCGAACGACTAAACTAGGTATTTTAGAAGGAATCTAAAGTATTCATGGATTTTAACTGTGCATGAAGGTATAAACTTCTCGAGTCCAAGGTGTGGAGGGGATTCTTTTTTTGCTGGTTATTTTTGTTTTTTACTACTATCAATATGCAAACACATATTTAAAATTCTGAAATTTCCCTGATTATTTTCCAAAATGAAACAAATACAAATACACAAAAGCGTTTAAAATAAACACATTCTTTAACATTTAGACAAAGGATAGTCAAAACGAAGAATAAATAACTGTATTGCATGTGAGATTGATGTTGAAAACACTCCAAAATACCATATATGGGCAGTGATGTCAAAATTTCACAATATAAGAAAGCGAGGCAGCTTAAAATCTCAACGATTTTAAGTTTTTATCATTTTAAATATGGTTTAAAATTCTTGCAATTCTATTTAATATTTTATATTATGACCCAATTGTGTTTTGTTTTGTTTTTCATTACTGGGTTCGGATTAAAATCCAACCAACAAAACATGCAGAGAGATTCTGACCCATTTTGTGTTTCCAAAACCCGAAGCCGTCCTGTTTTCACTCCCCCGTTTCATTGGGGGAGAAAAAATAATAAAGAGCTTTCCTTTTGTTGAAGTCAAAGATCGACTCCTGACCATCACATTCTGTTTCACATTAAACACAGAAGAGACGCAGTGCAAAAATATGTCTGTCTTTTTCATAAGCACAGCAGGAGTTTGTAGGAAAAGAGTAACCAGGCCGCTTTCCTTCTCTCAGCTTGTTAAACTGAAGACAAATCCATTTGGATTGTGTGTGTGTGTGTGTGTGTGTGTGTGTGTGTTCCAGTGAAGTGGCTGGCTCTGGCCGCACTGTGGCTTGGTATGCCAATTATGGCTTTGCCCATGCAAACACTCTCCCTCTCTATGACACGAACACAGGGTGGCCCAGCGATCACTGCACGCCACATTTCAAATTGCGCCCGTAATGTGGTTTTCTCATAGTTGTGAGTTAATCTCCTCCAAACCAGCTGACCGTCTCAGATAATTGTTGCAGTCCGCGCGGATGGCACAAATGCGAAACGAGAAAATCCCGAGGCAGCCGCCCAGCATTCTACTCCGAAGCTTCTCTCCGTTTTTCAGCGAGGGAGTAAAGATTTGTTTTTGGTCCGTGTTTTACAGGAGCAGTCAAATGTCTCCCAAGTTGTCATAAATTATATCAGGTGCCCTGAGCGGAGCCTGGTGGTTCTTATTACACCACACAACGGATGGAGGAGGCTTCTGTTTCGACACTCTGCTGTACAGCTCTGTCCCGCCTCCTCCGGAGCTCCACATGTTGTTGTTGTTGTTTACGTTGCTACCGGAAACGCCGTGTTTCCCAGCGGGAAGAGGCACCGGCTCCTTCCGAGCGAAAGCGCTCTTGTTGGGCTTTGGAGCGGTGGCAGGTTTGGGAAACTTTGGCGTCGGAGGCTGCGGTGTTCCGCGACTTGGGCCCAGCAGCTTTGGAGAGTGTTTCTGCGGCTGGGAGGCGATGCTGTAAGTGGCGTCCAGTCCTGATGGAGGCCCGACCTCTTCCTGTCGCCTCTGAGGCTCCAACCAGGCCTCGTCATAAACGGTCATCCCAAAGCTTACGGGAAGGCCGCTGCTTCCTTTGGCGCAGCCTTCTGGTTCGTCATATATGTGGTCCACAGAGGGCGCAGGAGGGGGTGAAGCCCCTTCTCCATGACCTCCTGGGGGTCTTTTGCTGCTAATCACCCCCTTCCCGGCGCCTCTTCCTCCTCCAGCCGACCCGTTCAGACTCAGTGAAGCTGTCTTCTGGTTCAGGTCCACACCGATCTGGTCATACAAATGCGAATACAGGTCGGGAACTTTCTTTTGGTTGCTTCCCGTGTGGTGATGATCCCCTCCGCAGGAGTCGTCACCCACAGGTCGAAGGCGTGGCGTTGGCACCGGAGGCGAGGTTTGGTTCTGACCCTTGATGGTGTCCACTGGGTCTGAGTAAAGGCCGTCACAACTGGGAACAAGCAGTCGCACTGAGTCTGCTGGCTCAGAGTAAAGACTTGTCTGTTCATCCAGCGGGGCTACAGCTTTCCCTGCCAGTCCTCTGGGAGCTGGGGGTTCTGGTAAGCTCCTCCCTTTGTGTCCTCCCTGCCCTCTTCCGACTCCGTCTCCGCCCTCCCTCTTCCCAAGCACTCCGTCAGCCGAGCCCGGCTTGCTGCCGCCGGAATCGCCGTCCGCTTCCCGACTGCTGCAGCTACTGCTGTCCCCGCTTCCCGCCGCCATACCGGGAACGCCGCTCCGAATGTACTGGAGGGACAAAGGGCAGTCGGGGTCTAAGCTTTGGGGTCCGCTGAGGTGGCGCTCCCCGGCCTGGGCCTTCTGAGACTGGATGGCCAAGTCAACCAGTGTGAAGATCTCATTGCCTTGTTTTGTCTCGAAGGTAAAGTTGCCAGGGCCGGAGTCGCAGCGGCGTCCTGCTTCAAAAGAAAACATCACCTGGGGAAAGAAAAGACGAAATGAAGTCAGATTTATTATGTTTCTTTGAACGGGTTATGATACATGGGTGATACGAAATATGTTAACTACATTTTTTGCACAAAATCATTCTTAGATGAGGAGATTTTAGCTTTTGAGCTTCTTTCAAAATCTGCTGTTTTAGGGTGTCTTGTCACTTTAAATCCAAATAAACTGCTGCTGACCACGGCCCCTAACTCAATGTTTACAATTGCATGTAAAAATAGTTGCAAAACAGATGCGTCAATTATACATCTGATTGCAGCAAAACATCTTTGAAAAGCAGAAGTGGAGCCTCCTGCACAAACAACAATATTAGAGCAAGTGACTTCTGGATGATAAGTCAACAACAAAGCAGTTCTCTTTTCCAGCAGCCACTGTACAGTAAATACAGCAGTAAAGCCAGCTTATCGAGTGTGCTGGAGCTCCTCTGGGGTTGTTAAGCAACGCCACGGTGTTGACTATGACTTAACAATCGGGAAGTTTTTGAAACGGCTCATTTTCCACACACCAGTTGTTACTATGTGGAGGCTAAACTTTAAATCCAAAGAGTAGCAGGTGTTTAAAAATGAAGTTAAGAACAGACGTAGCGAGCTCTTAAAAAGAAAACAATGTGTCGAGGAGGTATCTGAAGTTTCTTAAGGCTGCAGAAAGCGAGAGAAAGCAAGACTTTCATCAGATAACAAAGAGGCTTAATGGAGTTCAACAAAGTTGATGTTTGATCCTTCAAACAAACTCAGTCACATGTGATTTTAACTGAGTTTTTTATTAAATGGAATTGTGAAATTATGTCTTCTGACATTAGTGGAATACTGACAAAGTTTTGCCACATTTGCAATGGAAACACAGTTACTGTCCTCCATGTTTTTGGCATTTCCTGGCTTCCGTATACCTGACTTAAATGAACTGTTGGCCTTCTCAGGTGAGAATCATGTGAATTAGGTTTGATGGAGTAGGGACAAATTTGAAATATGAGGATCACTACTCATGTTTTAATAAACATAATCATGCTAATCATTAATATAAGATACTGATGTCTCATCCACATGTTGTAGCATCACGTCTGCTACTGATATAAATAATTACTGGTTGCCCATAGCAAGAAGGCCTGTAAAACTTTCCCATAATGTAACTCTCAAATTGGCTAAAATTGGTATTGGCAGGTCAACCCTGTTCAAAGTTCTAATCAGTTATGTCACACTTGTTATAAACAGACAACAAACAAAAACTTTGCGCAGACAAACCAAATAACCAGCTTTAAAGGTCATCTGTCAGTTTTAGATCACATACTCTATCTTGAAAAAACAATGTGACAGAAATGACCACAAACGGGGGTGCTAAATATAATCTGACCACATCTGTGCTATTTATGCTTCCTCCTTATGATCACTGCTGCAGCCAACAAGCTTCCTCTAAAGGTTTTCTGGGTTTTTTGTTTGTTTTGTTCGGTTTGTTCAGCTGAAACACTGACTTCCTTTAAATCTCGACTAAAAACCCACCTGTTTAGAGTTGTATTGGAAACGTAATCAATTACAAATTTAACGATGGAACTTGACTTAATGTAATGTTTTGATTGTTGATTCTATGTTGCATGACTTTGTGTTTTCGTGTTTGTTATGATGTACAGCACTTTGAAATGCCTTGCTGCTGAAATGTGCTATACAAATAAATTTGATTGATTGATGGATTTGTTTGGTCAGGCACTCACCCGGTCCCTGCCGTATCTTCTCAGGAGCTTGTAGGGCCACACCAGGACGTTCCTTTTTGTCTTGGGCTCCTTTAAAATCAGCGCTTCGTTTTCTGCTTTCAGCCAGTAGCTTCCTGCGAGCCCACAACGTTCAGATGCCTCGGTGCGTTGAACTGTCACCCAGAACTCATTCACTGTCAAGCGATAACGTCCATTAGGGATCATGCTGGAGTTTCCAACCAAAAGTCGTAAGACTAAACTGATCAACGTCCTTACCCTCCTCCCTGGAGTAGTAGATGAGGTTCTCAGACATCTGCAGGTCCTGGGGTCCTCCATTACAGTCCGTCAGGCTGCTGCCGGTCCCCCCCTGTACTCAACAAGAGAGAAAACATCATGTTAGTTATCTTATAACTCCACATTGCCATGAAGGAGTAAGCTGTTTACTTCAACTTGTTTACTCCACGGTGCGTAGGCCACTGTAATCATTTGCCTAGAAAGTTTGGTTCATTTGGGGAGGTGTGAACTCTAATCCGGGCCAAAAAAGCAAACTCTGGTCCAACTAAAAGCCTAGATCTTGGTTTTGTCGAAGTGATCTCTGGTGCAGCTCTAAAAGCAGGAACCAGACTACAGCGCAGGGTATTCTGGGTCAAAACAAAACTTACAAGTCTAGCGCTGGTGGGAGAAATTTCTTGTGGTCTTTTACCAAAAACCAAAATAGAAATCCTACAACCGCTAAAATCTGACAACACTCCATTTTTGTTTACATTTTGTGAAGAAGGAAGTTGAGCTCACGTCTTCTTGAAAGGTTTTTGTGTGGGTTCCTTCATTGGTTCTTGGTGCAGCGCTAAGAAGAGAGGGAACAGGCTTTTCCAAAGAGTTTGGACCGTTTCACACAGAAAGCGAACCGTGCCGATTGAAAATGTAATATTGGTCCCAAACAAACCAAGTCTACTGGACTGGCAAACACTGTAAGTGTGGGCAACACAACCAATAAGAATTTTCATTCCTATTAAATCAATTTTCTGTCTGTGTTTGATCATAGTAAGGCTGAGAGACTAGAGAACAAGAGAGACATCAAACAGAGCAGACACATGCAAAGGAAGTCCTAAAAAACATTTCCACCCACGTCTTAGTCACTCGGTGCACACTCCTATTTCCTTTAGCAACCAAATGAGTGAACTGGTCATCCTGTTTTCAACAAAAGGTGAGAGCTGAATGGTAAAAATACCTGAAAAGCAATGTCACACATGGTGTCCATCCAGTCCTTCGCAGTGTTCTTCTCTGCCGCAAACACATGCGTCTTGTCATTTGTTTCCACGCAGAAAGCCGCCATGTTGTCTTTGGGGCAGCTCTCGGTCAGGGCAGGCAGAATGGAGATGCACTCCGACAGACGGATGATCTTCTTGTCCAGCTTCCTGGTTTTCTCGTTGGAGCCGCTTACCGAGCTCCCGCCGGACCCTCCTCCACCTGAGGGAGAGTCGAAGAACTCGAGGCGGGCGATGCCATTTTGGCTGGCAGGGTAGAGGACGAACCAGTTTTTCTTCCATTTCTGATGGATGGAAAACAAATAAGGACTCATTGAAGAAAGTATTGAAACAATCCATGTGTCAAAAGAAAAGGAGACACTGTTGGACTTAAGTCATTGTCTAAAATGTGCCAGTGATCTGGTGTATGGAAGAAATATCATCTGCTATCAGGATGTCACTCAGATAATTTTGTTTGATCAGGGGTCAGTTTTTTTTTGTTGTTTTTTTTTATGTGGCATTAACAGTCACCAAACCAAAATAAGTTGCAAAACATATTTCAATTTAAAATCAACAAAAAATAGGGCTGTGAACCTTAAGTACTTGTGAGAATTAGCAAACCACAACCATCTGTAAAAAACTGAAACCCTCAAATACTTAAGACCTCCTCCAGAAACACTTAATATACTTTTTTAATTGTTCAAACACCAAAAATACCTTAATATGCATTAATACAGTAGAAGCAGACTTAGTGATAGCACAGAAGCTAGCTTCTGTGGTCTTTCTTTTCTCCGCTCTAGGGATGATAAAACTGCCAAAAGTGTCACATTACACAACAAAATCCCCTCATGCCGTCCCAGGCGGGACAAACACACCATATGCAAAGCTAAAATTAGTATTTCTGTCTATGACAAAATATCTCATAGACACAAAAAAGGAAAAGAGGCAGAACGAGTTAAGACTGTAAGGCCAAAAGCATAAAATTTTTCTCTAGATTGCTTAAGACTGCAGTTTGTCTTTGCTCTTCCATCACAAAATGCAAATGTTGATTTGGCTCTGTCACTGTACTAACCCAGTGAACGAAGGAGAGGAACCAGCTTTTTGTTGAGTCACTTACAGATATTCTGTTTGTGCAATATAATTTCACTTCTTGCAAAGAGTTTAATGTTTGTTTGGCAGTTTTGGAGCAAAATATGGGTGAAGAACAGGGAGGGTGAGGAAGAAATGAAAGACTAAAGTGAACACTTTTTTGTTTATTAAATAAGTATAATTTTATTACCATATTAAAAATATTATATACCATATTATTTCATATTTTTATTTAATTATTTATTCAATATGACTCAAAAGGACAGAAATTATTATGTTAAAGGTTAGTTTTCTAATACAGCAGAGGTATTTATTTTAATGCTATTTAATTACAGAGATTATTGTTTGTATTACACTGAACTGGAAAAACTTTTTGAAGTACCAAGTATTCAAAACGCAAGAAGATCTCATATCCACTAATTAGTCCTCTCTCTGGTAAAAACAGTAAAACATGCACATTTTCTCTATAATTGACATTTTTTATCTGTAAATGCTGATGCAACATATCACTTCATTTTTCTGCTTCATCTGTCCAAACAATGGACAACCAGTTTTGTGCAAGCTGGGTTACTTTAAACCAAAACTGAAACTCACAGATCACATTGTAAAAACTCAAAGGATGTGAACAGAGGTAGTTGGTAAAGAGTCAGAAATTTTCTTCACTCAGAGATAACGGGTCGGCGACATAATACGGGTTAGACCACAAACAATGGGGGCTGAAAACTTCAGTTTATTCTGAATATATCAGTCTGAGTGATAAGTGGGTCTTTCGTTTGCTGCCTGAGGCTTAATGTAGGAGGGATGTGGTGATAAATCTGATGTAACTCGGCATTTCTTTTTGCACGTTAACAGTTGTTCGAATCAGCAGGCAGAGACCAGGTTCAGAATTAGTCATCCTGTACTCAGCAATTCACCTCCTAAAATCAAAACTGGCTTTAATCTGGAAGTTTAAACTAGCTGTAAATCATAACATTTATGTAGTTAAATACAGCCAAGTGATTCTACAGAGAAAGTTACTTCACAGCAACATAAGAGGCTGATAAGATCAATTTTTTATCAAAATGCAACAATTCAATACATGCTACTAAATCTTGAGGAGTAAATGATTTTTCTTCTACTGATTTTGAAGTTTAGATCATTGTTTAACTAAATTAAACAATGATCTCCTACAATGGCTCTTAATAACTTTGACTAAAAACAATAAAGAACCAACTACTGTTTTTAAATATAAATATAATAACAAATCCAGGTTTTAGCAGCTTTTTAGTTTTTCATTCAATATCCACAACAGTGGACAGTAAAAGTTCTGGTAACATTTGCTTAGATCTATTTTTCTTATCATTAGGCCAGAAACTGTCTGCTTTTTTCCACATCCCGTGAAAGAAAATGTATCTATGCTCTTCTTTTTCCAAAACTTTGATGTGTTTCTTTCTTTCAAAGTCTAATAAAAATAAAACGGTGGCTCTTTAAACATGATGACAAATTTGCTAAAGTATGAATAGAAAATATATTAGCTACAACATTAAATAATTTAACTGAACGCCAATCCAGAACCGCATAGCATTCTGGGAGATGTAGGCAGAAAGGCTTTAGCTATTCAACCTTTTACAGCCAGGTTGGTGGCATCAACTAACTCACTCACTCTGGTTACCTAGCAACTCACTCGCTCTTTGGTTACCTAGCAACAACCTGTTGAGTAACTGGCAGCAGCAGTTTCAGTTGCCTCGAAAATGCTTAATAATGAAAACATAAAATGAGTACAATAGTTCAAGAGGAAACTGTGGATAAAACAGGATAGGTCACACCATCAGGTTGGCAGTATTTCAGATATTTAAACCAAAAAAACTAATCAATAATTGTCAATATCGACTGATATGAAACCCTTATATTGTGATAAGTTTTTCAGCCATATTGCCCAGTCCTAAAAAATATGATTAACATTTAGATATATTTTTCCTTTTATTAGTTTGGAAACTGTGTGCTCTTTTACTTGCATCCCATAAAAGAAAATTAATCTGTCATCTTCATTTTCCCAGTTTTGTTTTTCTCTCTTTTAAAGCCTACCAATAGAAATAAAATGGTGATTTTTTAAAATGACAGCGAAATTTCCTACCATCAGTTCAGTTTCACTTTATTTTGGTAAATTATCAACATTACAGACAAAAAACAGAAACAAACTACTACTTTACAAAGCCATAGTTTACCAAAGCTAAAGCTTATGCTTTATCGTCAAACATTATTGTCTTTCTTCAAAAGATCAACTGGTCTTATTCAGATGCAGTGAAGTTAAAATGGCTCTTTGGACTATAAAGGTTCCTTTACAGAGACAGGTCCAGTTATTGGGTTTTACAAGCTCAGTAGCTCCTGAACGAGTTAAAATCACGCCACAGTCAAAACCAGCTGAAAGTTTTATCTTTTTCACCCTGAGAAAACAACAGCTAACAACGATCACTTCCTCCAAGGGGACAAACAACAAGACACTCAACCCTGAACAATAACGCAGGTGGCAGGTGTTGGTTTGCACGTGTTTAGCGCTAACAATAGCCACAAAGACAAAGCATCACACTGATATACATAACATTCTGGTATAGAGGTATGACACAGCAGCTAAAGTGAATAAAATGGATTTTGGGGAAAACCCTGCTTAATCTAGCAGCAGTTTGCAGTTCCAACAGGCCGTTCTTCGTTGACTACATTAGTCACAGAGTTCAGGTTTGCTCCCACAGTTACTAACGCAGCAGGATGACAGTCAGAGAGAGAGAGAGAGAGGAGCTTGTGACAGGAAGGTCAGTGGTTTTTTATAACCTTTTGACCAGCTGGGAAAATCCAGCTAAAAGAGAACGAAATGAAAAACAGCTGCAGATCCTCATATGAGCTCCAATCAGAGGGACGTTCCCTTTTCTCAACTGTCTGATAGTAGCTAATGCAAAGGCCTCGTAAAACCTGCATTGTGTCTCAAAGTGCTGTGTTTATTCTGGGTGATTACAGCCATATATGTGACTGAACTAAAATACTGTGAGAAAACAGTCTAGTCTAGAAATCAAGACTAGTTATTTACAGCTAGAAGCAAAGTTAAAAAGAAGTAGAAGTGAGCTGGTGTGAAACTGGAAGACTAGACTTCAGATTTATTCCCACCATTACCTCTGCGTACGTCTGGGCCTGTCGCAATAACAAATTTTGCTGGATGATACATTATCCCAGTACTTATTGTGATAAATTATGATGTTGTTTCTAGTAATATATTAACAGCGGCATAATGTAGGTTCACCCTGACCACGACTGTGACACTGGAACTGGCAGATGATTTAAATATCCAAAATAAAACACGGCAACCAAAAACTGCAAATAAAACGGAATTAAAAACTGCACACCACCCAAACCATCAATAAAATTTATTATTACATTTCTGTAAACAATATTGCCCTTCAAAAATATTGATAAGAATGGAAATTATAGTTATTTGCTCCATCTCCCACTTCGTCAGCCATTGTTACTAGAGCAAAAATCTCCCCGACCCGTCCTTCGAATCCTTTTGAGGAGCTTTTAAATTTGCAATCAGCCTTCAAATGGAGCCTTTGCAGGACGCAGCACTCGAATTTGGACACACCCTTGATCTTTACGAGGTTCTAAAATTATGTCTAACCTTAAGTGTACAAAAACACATTCCAGAGACTGATTAAGTTACACGGAAAACAACTACATTAGATTATTTTAGCCAGAGGAGGTTCTACAAGCTACTGAGCCACGTGTTTAAAATACCTTTTCCGTTTTGGCTTCCTTCTTGTGTTATAATTTCCATGCTAACATGCGTAAAAATACCCAATTAAATCAGGCAGGAAATGTCTAGAGATAAAATGATTCATGAGACCTTTTATAAGACCAAGTAGCAATAACCCAACAGAAAGTTAGAATAAAAAGGAGCAAAGTCTTAAGAAAGACTGAGTTAAATGTGAATATTTACATCCTGACAGCAGGTTCTGGTGTTAGATGAACTCTTCAAAGCGGTCATCTCTTTACTGTCAATCATAGTATGAAAATAAGCATCATGTGAGTCGGTCTAATTACAGAGATACGCTATTTGCATGAAGGACCAGGTACAACTATAGCCACAGGGTGTTGGCGGTGAAACATTTGATCTCAGGCTAATATCGTATGACTTTATTAATC